>OX457088.1:56911274-57161822 GCA_949752835.1 Empis stercorea | reverse complement strand
AGGCGGGATTAAAAATTTTTTGTCGTTGTAATTTTTCAAATATTTTAACGGCTGACTATTTTTGTTTGAATTTTTTCAAAAAAATTAAATAAATTAATTAATTATATTAAATATTTAAGACTTTTTTCTATATTTTAAAGGTTTTTAAGCGAAAAATATTATTGACTTAAACACATAGATTGAGAAAATTACATAAACAGGAGATGTGAAATCCATTTTCACGAGAAAATTAAAAATATAATTGAAAATAAGATTACTTGAGCTTGAGCCGACTGCAATAAAAAGAAAATATAAAAAATTTCTGATCCTCATTTTCCAAGACTTGAAGAAAATCATTGACCAAATAGTTCTGGTTTCATTCAATAGCAAACATCGAATAATTCTGGATTCTGATGTCTGATGGTTTATCATTTTTATTATTATTGAATTATAACTTTATTATTGAAGAATTGAAGTCGACTCGACGGACGAGACACGAGAGTCGTTGTTGAAAGGCAAATGATGAGATATCTTCAAAAATAAGAGTAATCTTATTAATATTCTTAATTACTTAATTTTCTCGTCAACAAGGATTTTATATCTCCTGTTTATCTAATTTTCTTGTATAAAAGTCAATATTTGTCAATATTCTTAAAAACCTTTAAAATATAGAAAAAACCCTTAAATATTTAATATAATTAATTAATTTATTTAATTTTTTTGAAAAAATTCAAACAAAAATAGTCAGCCGTTAAAATATTTGAAAAATTACAACGACAAAAAATTTTTAATCCCGCCTACATTTCATTGTCAGCCATAATTAAATTTAATTCAGTCAGTCATCTTGTGGTCGTTGTGCTGTGCGGTCAGATTATTTTTAATAGGTAAAAGTTTTTTAAAATTTTTTTTTGTTGTTGTTGGTAAAATGTCTATTAGATTGAAATTTGTGATTTTTAAGCTTAGATAAATTAATAATAATTAAAAAACAATAGTGAACTAGTACATTTAGTGAATATTAGACATTTTCTACAAAGTTTTTCTTCTCAACGATGCAAATTTCTTGTGATATCAAGAAAATTATATTTATAAGGTAGGAAATTTTTATATTACATTGAAAATTAAATTATTATTTAATATATTTTATAAATTATGGCGAAATTAAATAGAGAAATTTTCTCTTAAAAGATTATTAATAAATTTTGCTTTATACGAGTATAAAATTAAATTTCTCATCTCTAATACAATTTAAAATACCAGAGTCAGATTAAAAGTATCATGATTCCCAATATATCCTTAAACCATTTATTCAAATTTCATGAAATTATATGAGACAAAACGATTTAATTAATTCAAATGGAAACGAAATATAGACTAAAAAAAGCATTTCTATTTATATTAGTTCTCATGGTTAAATTTGTCCTGATTACACTTGTCACAATTGACATTATCTATACACAATGTTTTTTTTGTTTATTTTAAATTATTTCTCTGCAGGACCCCAATTCCAATTCATTAAAAAATGGGAAAATTCAATTGATCATGTGAATTATTTCAGCAATATTCTTATATTCAGTGTATTATTTAGGATAAAAACAAAAATATTATTTATTTAAATGAATATTTCAACTCTATGGAAATTTAAATTTAAAATTCAATTTTTTTATCAATATTTTTATTCTCATTTGTTATACATAAAAAATTGAATAATATTTTTTTATTAAAAAAAGGAAAATATGTTAAAAACAAATCTATTACAATTTCACATTTTCTGTCAGTTTTCATTTTTTGTTTGTGTCATTGCAAACTAATCATAATTTGGAGAAAGCCATTCACCACTATGGGAAGAACTTATACCACAAATTTCTGATTGCTAATATCGTAAAAGGTCATCCTTTGGTTATTATTTGTAGGATTTTAATTGTCTCCTTTACGAATATGTAATTTTTGAAAAAATATGGGGCTTTCTTTCAGGATATAGAGGAAAGGAACAAGCTGAACCTGTAATGGAATTTTCAATTTTGTAATATGTAAAGTCCTCTACAATTTCAAATTTTTTGATAAATGTGGGGCTTTATTTCAGTATGTAGGGGACAGGAACAATCCCAGTAATTATTTACGAATTTTTCTACATATTATTTTAAAATCTTTTAAAGTAGGAGGAAATTATTTTAAAGTAGGAGGAAATGAAGTTCTTGATGAAGCTTAAATTCAGGAAGCTCACGAGCTTATATGTCCCATTAAGATTCGAATATGATTTATACGCAAATATCTGTAGAATGAGAGAGATTTAACCCATTTTAGTATGTTTGAGTCCTCTAAATATTGCCCTCACAATATCATAATTTCTATTCCTCTAAAATACTTTTTATATAATATTCTGACTATATGCTGAAAATTCTATTGTATATACAAAATTTATGTTATCACATATATCATTTATTTGTATACATAATAGAAATTATGTTAAATTAACATTATCCTTTAAAAAGTATCGAAGAAGATCATTATAACCATAAAATTCTGGGTTTCATTCAGTAAAAATCATCGAATAATTCTTGTGTCTGCTTGATATTATTGAATCAACTTTATTTCTAATGTAAATTTGCAAATAATTTCTTAATTTCTAATTAAATTATGAACACAATAATCCTAAAATAACATTAAAATAAAAATTTAATTAAATTGAAATTTCATTTTTCGTTTTTTAAAATAATTTTTATTTAATGTTTAAATATTTATTTTGGCATCGAAAAAATATTTTCAATTTTAAATATATAAAATAATATAAATATTAAAAACATAATTTTTGCGTATACTATACAAAGGATATACAAAGGACAATTCTACATACTAAAAAATTCACAAAACAATATTTTTATTTTTTTTGGCTCCTTAAAGTTTTCGTTTCTAAAACCACAAAAAAAAAAAAAATTTTATTCTGGTACATTCATTTTTTTTTTTTTTCAGGTTTTCATATAAAATTTATGTTTAAATATCCTTTCTCTGATTCCTTGTTTCGGTTGTTGTGTTCCTGATGAAATTTATGTCACCCATGTGACCTAAAAAAAAAATATACGTATATTTTCTTGTTCATATTGTATACTATGGTTTGTTGTGTTATTTTGTATACTTCTTTCTACTATGCTGAATGCTGCTACTATATGCTGCTATATATTCCACTCTGCTAAGGGATGTTATGTTCACTTTTTTTTAATATGTTTTTTCTTCTGTTGTTTATTTTCATTTTTATGAAATTTTTATGAAATCAATGTGGAAAGCGCGCCTCAAGGATGGATATATAAAAAAAAGAAACGAATAACAACTAAAAAAAAAAAATCATATATACATAAATTTAACCAAACTACACGAAAAACTGCATGGAAAATGAAGAAGGTGCAGGGATATGGAAAAAGGAATTCTTTTTAATCATTAAATACTTAACTTTTTCTCTTTTTATATATACCAATACAATGAAAGGACATATACATAAAATCATAAAAATCCTTAGACGAAAAAAAAAAAAATCATTATAGTTAAGTTTTTTTTCGTATAAACTTGGACTTTTTTCTTATCTTTTCAGTTTTTTACTTAAGATTTTTTTTTCTTCCCTTTTATCCTTTTGTTATTGTAAGTATTTATATTATTATTTTTTTTTTAAGGATTAAGGATATAGTGAAGAATATTATATTTTATGTGCGTAGAATTTTATTAAATATAATGTTTTTTTTTTTGTATATATTTTATTTAGTTGCACGATGGTTTTAATCATACATATTTCATTTTTTTCCTATCTTGTACTTGTATATTTATGACTGAAGGATATTTGTGTGTGTGTGTTGTTTGTCCTGTGAGGTTCTTTGAAATGTTAAAGAAAATTATATTAAGGTTACAAACAAAATATATATATGAAAAATATTACAAGGGTGTGAGATAGTTTATTATCCAAAAAAAGGAAAAATCTTAAAGAAGGATTTTTTTTTTTGTTACAGAGAGATTATTGAATCTGTTAGTCATTAATCATAAAAAAAAAAAATGTTATATATGTTACTTGGATTTAGTTTGTTTTTGAATGTTTTATGATACAAAAATTTAATGAAATTATTAATTTTATTAAGAGAACATGAAAAGTTTGATAAAAAATGAAAAAAATTCAATGAAATTTTAGTTGCTGATTTAATCATTAAAATTGTTGAAAACATTTTAATAAATTAATTAAGTAATTAGTAAAAAATAGTTCACTATATTTTCACTATAAATTTAAATACTTCAATAAAATTTCAATAAATTAACTTTTAATTCTGAAAGCTTACAAAAAATCAATTATGAAAACAAATTCAAACGAAATGAAAATAAGCATAAAATTTTTTTAAGTCTCGAAATTTCCTTTAAAAAAAAAATTTATTTAATATTTTAAACTGAAATTTATAAACTTTTTGCATAAAACATTTTTATAATATTTTAAAATTATACCAAAAAATTTATATATAAAATAATTTTCACCACTTTTATGAAAAATCAGGAAAAGCTAAAAAAAAAAAAAAAAATTAAATAGAATTAAATAAACAACAAATATTTTGTAGGCTAACCATACTCTTTTTTTTTTTTTTTTCAAAAAAGGATATTCAACAAACATAAAATAAAAATTTTTATATATTATGTTTCTGAAATTTTATATGAAAAGGAGAATGAATATAAAAAATTGCAAGAGGAATAAAAAAAAAATATTTTTTCGTTTTTCTCTGTTTGTGATATGCAAAAAGGATTTTCCAAATGGATAGAAATGAAATGGTTTTTTTTATGTATTTCGTTGTTTTTGTATATTAAATACGGTAGGGAAATGGTCGAAATGCTAATTTTAGTGATGTTTTTTTTTTTTTTGAATTTAGGTTATTTGGAAAATCATAATTTTAAAATAATTATTTATATGTTTTTATGTTATCGTTCCTTTTTGGTTTTACCAAAAAAATTTATTTGTTTACTAAAATGTAAACAAAAATAATTATTGTATTTTAAATGTTTTACTTTTATTTAAGATTATTTAATATTTTGAATGTAATTTTCAGTTTTTTTTTTTATGAATTTTTACATTTAATCATAAAATATTATATTTTAGTATTTACTAATTTTTGCTGGACTTTGAAGTCCAAATTCTTATATGAAAATTTGACAAGTTCGATTGGAATTGAATAAATTTCATAAGAATAATAGAAAAATTATATCAAAATATGCCAAAAATATCAAAAATTCAAATGAAAACTTAACAATTCAATTGAAATTTGAGAATTTTTACTGGAAAAATCAAAAATTATACTAAAATCTGTAATTTTATTGTACATTTAAGACTGTTTTCTTTTGAAAATTATTTCAAATTAAACATTTATTGTAATTATAGAAAATTTGTATTAGTTTCATCGAATTTTAACTGACCATAATTTTCATATTTTAAAAAAACTACTCCTAATTTATACTTTATTATAATTTAAGTGAATTACAAAAATCTGTTTATCTGTTTTAAAATAATTTTGCCAAAGAATAAATTTTATACAATAATTTTTTGAATTATTTATAACCTCCAACTACGATAATAAAAACAATCATCCTTTAGGCAAAATTATATAATAAAGGATTCAAAAAGCTTTTCTAAATTCAAAAAAAAGAAAAATCAAACAAGAAAATTTTCTCAATTTAAATTTTTCGGTATATACAATAAGTTTTTTCGGGTTAGAAAAAGTAGACTCCTTGCCTCTATAATTATTAATTATTATTATACCCGAAAATGAAGAAAAAACGTTCATTTTGAAGGTCACACAATTTCAATGAAAATTTTACCTCAAAAGTTTTTGTTTTTATTAAAGTTTTCATCGAAATTGTCAAAAAGTTTTGTTTAAACTTTCAATTTCATCTACAAAATTTAGAAAAAAAAAATTAAATAATAATTAAATTTGTTTTTTGTGTCCTTTCCAAAAAATTCTTTATAAAAAAAAATAAAATCTCGCGCCAAAAATAAGAATTTTCCTTTATCCTGTTGTGATAATTTTTCTACTTGGTTTTTGTATACCACAAAAAAAGTCTAAACAACACTTTAATACATTTTATAGTTATACTAATCCCCCATAGGCAAAAAAAAAAGGATATAATAATAAAATAATATTAAAAATGCAAAAAATTTCTCACACACAAAAAACCAACAAATTTTTTTCCATATATCCTTAAAACGCGATATTTTACAATGACGTCATGACACGCACACTATTTTTGGTATTGTTAAAAATATATATACCGTATATAGAAATTTGTTGTTGTTGTTTTTTGAGTATATATTTAAATCCATCAAAATAAAATATATAACTGTAAATGTACATATATATATACAAAAAAATAGGTACATAAATATTTAGCCTATGGGGATTGTATCTAAAAGATACTATTATCCTGTCTGAACGGTTAAAAAATGTGTTTTTATTTTTTATTTTTTTTTTTTTGCGCTGAGGGTGGTTAAAGAGAAAGAGAATTTATATATATGTGGGGGGGAATGATGTATAGTAGATGGGGAGGTTGGTTTTTTAAAAGCCTAAAGGAGAAAAGGAACAATACACAAAAAAACATTAAATATAAACCAGATTTTTTTGCTTTCTGAAATACATAAATAAAATTGTTCCCGGCACATTGATAAAAAAAAAAAGATTGCGGATATATATGTATGTATATACATATATAACGTATATTTCTATATATATATAATTGTAAAGGATATATTAGAAAATGAAATAAGGAAGAAAATATTAAACATAATTATGTATATACAATTTTATAAATATATAAATGAGATATGAGGGAAAATACGATATTAATATATTTAATATCGTAAATTTTCCTCAGCATTATAATATTTAGTATTATATGTATACAAATCCTTTACACTCCAAAACGTATATAAACATAAATACATTCGTGTAAGAATATTCAAATCGTAAATTTCTAATATCAATTTTACGATAAACATATTACGATAAACATATTACGATATAATATCAATTTTACGAAAATTTTGAACAATATTTATTTTAACAATATTTACGATATTTCGAAAATTTTTATATATCGTAAAGAAATTTCCAACACAAAAAAACATATGTAATGTCCTGCGCTTTTAAGCTTTTTACCGAAAGTTAAATAGCGTTTTTTCTCATTTATTATCCAAGATTTGTATAAGTTAAATTTTTTTTTTGTATAGTGAGAAAATATCCTTTTATACTTTTGCATTGAATTTTTTTAACTAAATGAAAATTCATTTTCGCAAATCTCTCTATTTCTCTATCGGGATAATTTTCAAATTTCAATTTAATATTATACAAAAAAGAAATTCAAATAATAATTTTCTCAACAAACATCAAAAATACTAAAGAAAAAGGATCAAAAAAAATTTTTTATACTCTCTAAAACAGAAACGAGTCAACGTTCGAGGCCGGCGGGTCATTGCGCTGTCCCATTTAAAAAAACAAAATAAAATAAAAAATAAATTAAATAATAATAATTAAATTTCTTTAATTTTACATTGTAATTTTTTCTAAATTATAGTAAAAAATTTTTCTATTTTAGTGAAAATAAAATTCAAACCAAAAAATTCAAAAAAAATGGTAAAATAAATTTTGTAAAAAAAAAAAAAATTTAATTATTTTTGAAAATATATACGATCTCTCTAGTAAAAAAGGATATACCGGAAAAATTAATACTATATATAGAAAAGTTTTTTTTATTATACTTAAAATATTTGTGATATATTTTTGTATATTTGTGGTGGCCAGCAAAAATTTTTTTTATATTACAAGTAAAAAAAAAAATGAAGATAAATTCGTAAAAATTAGAAAAATTATTGAATATTTTTTTTATGGTTATCAAAAATTTTTTAATTGTATAATATTATAGCGAACTATATGTGAAAAGATTGAATATATTCGCCGCGTGGGTATTTTAAAATATCATATTGTAATTTCCATATAGTTAAAATTGATTTTGATAAAATCTCCATAGAGAAGAAAAAAAAGTAGTTTGTGTAAAAATATAGAAAAATGAAATTGTCATTAAAAATTATAAGTAACGTGTACTTCCTATACTAAAAATTAACTTGAAAAATTAAATTTATAGTGTTCAGTTTAATTACCGCCACATAAATTTATATATATACATCATAGTTTGTATGATTAACGAAATTTTTTTGTTAATATTTATTTAAAAGTTTAATTTTTCTGGGTAAGTTTTAATTATTAATTCAATTAAAATTTTGATAATTTTCGGTAAGATAAAAATTCTTTCTTATTAAATTATACAAAATTTTAATTTAAAAAGAGAATTATAAAAAAAAAATATTCTATATCTAAAAACTTTCAAACCATATTAATAAATCTTCTATATAAATGTTGAAAATTTTGGTATATAAAAAAAAAAATAAGATTTATATTCATTTTCTTTTTTTTTTATTAAAGTATCAGAAGAAAATGAAAATTAATTTTTTTTTAAGTATAGTAAAAGGAAAAAAAGTTGAAACACAATTTAATTTCAAATAGAAAGAAATATATATATAATATTTATCCTTCAAGCTTTTAAAACAACATTGTACAATATTGCTTGGGAATTATAGAATATGGCTTGTAATATTTTTTTAGCTACTATATTTTATATACCAAAAAAAAAATACGATGAAAAAAAACCATCGTAGACAGAAATATCTAATATTTTAAAATTTATATGTATATAAATTTCGTGTTTTTTGTTTTTTGGGGAGAAAATATATTTATTAGAATTTGAAATATATATATATACATATATGTATATATATATATAATAAAAGTAATAATATTATATACGAAATGGCTGCATGGAGCCCATTAAATGCGCAAACTCATTGATTTATTTACATAAATAAATCTTATTGTGGGGGGAGATTAATGAATGTACCTATATAGTATGACAATTTTTTTTAGATTTTGGACACAACAGAAAAGAATTTTAGAAAAAAATATATATACATATATATTTTGAATATTTAAAAAAAAAAATTAAATTTTACGATATTGCAATTTACGATATGTAAATTTACGATAAAGCTTAAAAAATGTTTTCGAAAAACTTTGTAAATTATCTCCTTCAAACAACAAACAATTACTTTTACTTGCGGATATCGTATATATAAATTTGAAATATCGTATAAATAATATTTTTTTTACGGGGAGATTAAAGTATAGAAATATGTATATGAAATATTTACGATATATTATATCGTTTTTTTTTCTCTGTTCTCCATTTTTTATTTATTTTTAAATGTTACACTGCAATATCGTAAATATTATTTGTATATACAAAAACTATTTTATTATATTATATATACAAATACAATAATAATAGTTAAAATATTGCAACATAAAATTTTATGTATGTATATATATATATATTATATTATCAACCGGCAAAAATTATGATTATAGTATATAAATATTTTCTGATATAGTATAGTAAATTATGTAAATAATTATGAATGGTATGAGTACTATACTTTATATATTACTCGTCGTAGTATATAATTATGTTTCGTAATATATTATATATTTTTTTCTTTGCATAATAGGGAAATGCATATATACATATATTTATGTTTTTATGCGGTAATAGTAAAAAAACAACTTGTACATATATAAAAATGAGAATTTATAGTAAGTAGAATTGTACGATATTATACTATATAATATTTTTAAAAGATAATATTCATTGTTGATATTCTGGATGATAGACACTATAGTACCGTATACTATTAATTAAAAAAAAAAAATTGACAAAAGAATTTCATTTTACTAAAAGGATATCAAAAAAAAAAGTATAGGTATATTTGTTTAAAACAGTTGATAGTTTCATGGTTTTTCATTTTTATTAAAAAAAAAAATTAACAATGACAAAATAAAGGATTAAAATATGTCATAAATTATATAAAGTAAACTTGTTGGGATATGTAATAGAAAATGATTATTTTTAATATACCTATACGCACTGAAGTGCATTGTATATTAGCTGCGGTATAGTCTAATATCGTATATGATAGATTTGCATTTAAATTGTAATTTTTATATAGAAGTAATTTTTGAAAGGATCTTTAACTTTACTTAAATTTTTTTTTAGTATAAAGTATGTCTTTTAATTGGAGACTGTCATTTCTGAGGTATAATTTTACCACATAATCTAATTTATTTTCATTGAATTCAGTTCTATCACATAATTAATCTATCAGAGATTTTAGTAAAAAAAAATTGAACTATAAAATTATTTGTTAAAAAGAAGATGATGGCAACAGTTTTGTTATATACTTAATTAAAAATAATATATATTAAAAATTATTATCATTTTAAATTGAGCATATACAAAGATCATTAAAAATTTTCATTTAAATAATATAATTTCCTTTTTGATTAACATTAACATCGTAAATATATTATTCATAAATTTTAATTATCTTATTTAATATTCAAACGCATTACTCTCTTCTTATCCATCACTTCTCGTAACAAATTTTCATTTAAGTCCTTAAAATCACGTATACATATATAAAATTTCAATTGCTTTTTCATATATAGTTTATTTAAAATTTAAAATTATTTACTAATTTTTAATTAAAAGTTCAATAACTTTGAATATAGTAATAACAATTAAATATTATTACACATAATTGAATTAACCTGATCCAGGTAAAATTTAATTTAAATCAATTTTATATATGATATACAATTTATTTACAATTATAATATAGTTAAATTTCTGTGGAAAATTGCCAAAACACGATAAGTGCAATTTTTGACAAATTGTACAAATTTTCAAAAATTGTACAACTTCTTATTTTCAAAATTAATTATGTGACAAAAATATTACCAAAAACATAAAAAACTTGGTATTTTACAACTGTTTTATTATTGAAAGTCTTTCTCAAACTTTTTTCAATTTTCTCTGCTGAAAAATTCAAATTTTGTAGATATCATGTTTTGGCAATTTTCCACAGATTTTTAATTAAAATTGATTATAAAATTATATATTTCTATTTGTATATTATATTTATAAAATTATTTTAGGGTGAGATTTTTTTTTTGTAATGTTTTAACACCGATCTCCAATGTAGGCTTTAGAGCAAAAACTTTGACGGTGAAAAAATTTCAACGCCAGCTGAAAAGCCAAACAATCTTTGGAAATACTTACATTGTTTTCCCATTTGATGAACCTTTTTTGCCGGCAAAGTTTTGCGCTTAGGCCTACATTTGGAGATCGGTCTTTAAAAACAATTTTGCAAATCAAAAAATTATGAATATTATTCAAAAATTATTATTATTATTATTATTTAATTTTGCATAATAAAATTAAAAAACTAATTTAATTTTTATTATTCAAATAATAATTTTAAAAAAATATATATAATATGAATTTTCATTAAATTTATTCGAATGAAATGATGTTGTAAATATTATACAAAAAAAAAATATGTTTTTTTCGCATAAATATTTATGTTTGTTTGTGATGTGTGGTGGGTATATCAATATCAGCATATGTTTAAAAAAAAAAATTATATTAAATTAAAACAAAAATATAATATATATAATTTTATCCCCCTTTTCCTTACCGTATATTATTTTCATATTCTATAAAAAAAAAAAAATTTCGCTAAAAATTTAATTTAAACTAAACAGAAATATGCTAAAAAAGTAAGACAGACATTTCCAACATTTAAATATTATTATTTTTTTTGGTTAAACATCTGTTCTAAAATTGAATATAGATTTTTTTTTTGGGGGATTGATTTGAATTATATTAGTCGAAAAAAAAAATGTTCTTATCATTTGTGATAATCAGATATAAAATTAATTTAGTCTAAAATTTGTGATATTACAAAGATAAAATCACTTTTTTTGCGTACACTACAATTTGTGTTGGTCACAAATGACAGGTGACTGGAAAACTTATATGTAGAATGAACATTTTTAATTTATTTCTATTTCTGTGTCACTGTTTAATA
This sequence comes from Empis stercorea, assembly GCA_949752835.1. NCBI lineage: Eukaryota > Metazoa > Arthropoda > Insecta > Diptera > Empididae > Empis > Empis stercorea. Next base: position 57,149,800 of record OX457088.1, on the reverse strand, counting down.
TCGTAAAAGAAAAATTTAAATTCTAAACGATTTTTATATACCATTTCGTTTAAAATTAATTGATCCATCAAAAATGCAATGCGTATTACTGCATTTTCTGATTAATGATTGATCCCAACAATATTTTTTGATTCATCGAAATTTATAAATGCCTTATTAAATTATGGTATAACCAATTTTAATTCTGGATAAATAAATAATTGCAAATATCGAAGCCAATAATATGATGTGTAAACAACAAAACCATAATTTAACTTACATAATAAAATAATTTTTTTTTTAAATTAACAAATATGTAATAATATTAAAATAATATATATGTACATGAAATTTAGGCAATCATTTGAAAATCGAAAATTTATGCCAGGACAAATTTGTATTATTCAAAATTTATCTATAGTCACAAAAATAAAATAAAATTTAGATAGAAGGAAATCCGTATTATTCAACTCCAAACACAAAATTAACCAAATTAAAGAAATTTTTTTGTCAACCAACACGACCATCTGTCCAGAATATTAAATGTATATATAAAAAATTAACTTCACCTTTGACTATATTAGTATATTTATATACCAAAGAAACGACATTAACACTTTCATGTTCTTGTGGTTCTTATTTAGTAGCAGCAGCAAAATAAAATAGAAGAACCGGAAGTATTTCCTCATTTAGCATGCAAAATAATGGAAATTTTTCATACTTGACGAATGTTTAATTCCATTTTTTGTTAGAGTTTTAAAACACTAACAATTATTTTATTAACAAAATTTCTTAATGAGCAGAGAAATGTTGGTTTCTTTTTTGTTCTACTGCTGCAAAAATTATTATAAATTATAAAAATAAAACAAGGGAAATGAATTAATTAGTTAAATGTTTCAGTGGTGGCGATGTGATTGACAGATTTTTGTAATAATTTAATCCTTTTCAAATTCAATTAAACGAGAATCATTTAAACACTGACTCAAATAACGATTTTTGACATAAAACTCTTCCATTGATAGTTTAACATTGAATTTAATTCAAAATCCTTTTCTGTTCTCTAAATGACTGGCTGGGATAGTCAAATAACGATTTTTGACGTAAACTCTTCCATTGATAGTTTAACATTGAATTTAATTCAAAATCTGTTCTCTATGACTGGTTGGGAGACTAATGCTCCCATTTCAGATACCCCATCATTGGAATAATTTTTTAACAAATAATAATAATTGTTGAAAATGGAAATAAGAACTATGTTTTTCCTCTGGTTTACACAAAAGAGGAAAATTAATAAAAAAAAAAAAAAAAAACAATAATAAGAAAAAGAAAAAAAAATATTCATACCACTTTTTGAAGGTGTATTTTAATTTTCACCCTCATTTCCTTTAATTTTCTAGTCACTAGCTTAGCAAAATATGCAAAATTCTATAATATGGTCAGGGGTCGAAGTGTTTCTGCATATAATATTTTTATGGTCGTGTAGTGATTTTCATGTTTTCATATAGACGCATACAAAAAGGGATCGAAGGATGAAGAGTTCTATGTATAGAAAGGATAAAGCATAGTAAACATAAATACGAAAAATAATGGACTGAAATATAAATTATTATTACTATTTTTTTTTTTTTTCGTAAATAATATAAATTTGCACTTTGCGTGCAATGAATTTAATATTAGGGAATGTAAAAAATACTAACTAAAAAAGGATATTTTAATTTAATGTTGCACTAGAAAAATTGTTAGCTATTTTTATATATAAGTAACGAAGGACATTTAAGGAGTTATAATAGTAGTAAAAAATTACTTGCAATAAAGTTTGTCAATTTGAATTATTGTATATAAAAGATTGATTAATTTCATATTTTTGTGTGATCAACATTTTTTTTTTTTTGTAAAACAATTTATGACTTTTTCTACATTATAACAAAAAATTTATGTTATGCAGAAAATTATAATCAACATTTCTTTTTTTATGATCGTTTTAATAGATGGATCAAAATGTTTCTTTAAAAAAAATAATTCATAAATATAATTTTAATTAATGTTAATGTCTATATCAAATTTGTTTTTCTATACAAAGCGTTAAATTCCTAGCTAATTTTAATTGTCAAAACATAAATTAAAAGAATTAATTTACATATATTTCATAATATGCGGTTTAAAAATAGTTTATCAATTAAATCATCAAAATAAAAATAGCTAGTCTCGAAAATATTTTTTTGCAAATTAAAATTGTTTAGAGTTTAGATTGAGACCATCATTTTTCTAATGGAAAAACCAGTACACATGATTTTTTTTTTTGTGGTTCATTTGGGTGCGAATTTTTATTTAGAAATTTTTTGTTGCAGACATTAATTTAAACCACAAAATTGACAATTATATACATTATTAAAATTCTTCCCCCTTAATTTTACATAGAAATAATTTTGTGTCCGTCTGACCACCCTACAAAAAAAATTTAGCATTACAAATAATATAGAAACAAAATAATATATGTAGAATCAATTTTGTGTGATTCATTGATGATTTTTTTTTTAGATTCTTTGGAAATAATGCATAGTAGAGTAGGGAATTGGTTTACTATACCCAATATTCATTCTACTATTAAACAAGGTCGTAATCGTAATAAATTTATTTTGAAAAAATTATTATTTTTTGGAGACTATTTTTATTGCATTTTCCCCATTTTCCTCAAAAAAAAAAAATGTTAACCCACAAATATATTTTGAACATATATAAATTTTATATTTAATATATTGCAATCACATTGTAATCTATCTAAGTGGGAAATATATTTTGCACCCTAAAATGAAATTGTTGTATAGTACATTTCACTATAGTATAGAATAAAGTAAATCGATATTTTTGTAATTTATTTGTGAAAAATAAACCAACCCCTTTTTGTTTTTTACATTAATTTTTGTTAGCAACAATTGACAAGATAGACTAGAACAATAAAAAATTTATTCATCCTTGCATATTACTTCTCTGCTCTCTCCATACTAAATAGAAAATGTTATGGCTTTGATTGAAGTAATAATAATATATTTTAAGTCCTTGTCAATTTTTTTACATTACATAAATTGTAATAATAATAGAAATTTTGATAGTATACCATATAGATATTTTGAGAGGGGGGGGGGGGGGGTTGGTTTTTATCTTCGACATCATAATTTTTTATTATAAATATATATGTACCTACATCAATTTTTATGTGTATGGTTATGGTAGAAAAAATGTGGTCGTTTTAAATATTGTCATTTTCAATATGACATTTTAAAATATTAGTAAACATTTTATAACAAAGTAATAATAATAATAATAATAATAATGCATTTTATATACAAAATAAAAAAAATGTTATGTTATGTGGTAAACAAAATTCTAATATGCAATCAACCCAACCACCACAATATGTTTACAATCATTTCTTCGTTGTGACAGCTAAACAAGGTTTTTTATTTTTATATAAATATGTTAGTTTTTTGGGTTGTGATGTGTAGAAATATCTTTTTGTGATTTAAAAATAAATATTATTGATGGTAGATTAAGATAATTTCAAAACATATTGTTGAATATATATATTTTGTTACAGAAATAAAGTAATTGATTAATTTTAGACCATTAATTTTATTAGCACATTTATACATAAATAGTATTTTTAGGTGATTTTGTCGACATGTAGATCAATGACCACTTCGGACATTTGAGACAAAAGCATTAGAAAATTGATAATTAGAAATTTAGTAGTAATTTAATATAAAATTTCAATCAAATTTCTGAATTTACCATGTAGGTCCTTAACATTTCTTAATTTTTCTATTGCTAGTTTAATATTTTCCAAAATTAATACAGAATTTTGGGCCCAAAATTTATAATAGTCCTTTAAAGATGACGTTATACAATTTGTTGATGAACATATTTGGTCTTTTGAAGAAATTTTATATAGAAAATACTTAATTTATTTTCATAAGTTCCACCTTCAAAATGAAATTTATTATGATCATTTACAATTTTATTGTAAATAACCCGAATATCCTTATAGGATAAGGGTTTTGATATCATGCTATTGAACAAGTAAAGTGCAAATGATTTTAGAAGCTTAATTTTCATCCAAATTTTCTTCTTTACTATAATATATTAATAATAGTAAAAATACTTTTATTAATGAAGCTACAGCTCTAATTCGTCGTTCCTCGGCTTCTTTATCTATACATAAATATTAAAATTAACATATAGTATGTAATATCAAAATTATTTCATTAATTAGATAAATTAAATTAAAACAGAAAACTAATTTAAATTTCACGGTTTTACCCGCAATTATAGTGATAATTCATAATCAACAAAATATAATTCCCAAAACACTAACATTTTACTTATTATTTTAACATATTATTTTAACAGACTGCATAATTTAACAGAATTTTACTATAAAATATAACAATAAACAAAAATATGTTATAAATTTACACTCACTCAGTTTATAAATTCTCCTCTCAATAAAAATTCTCTATGAAATGAAAACATTGATTTCTCTCCTTCCACAAAAATTTCGAAAATTTAATTTTATATATGAAAACAACAACAACAAAAATAGTTTAATTTTCACTCATCGTCGCACACTATCAAAAATCGCATAAAAATATATAAATTTCATCAAACAAACAAACAACTTTATTTCATTTAAATTCTAATTGGAAAGCACTATAAATATTTTTTCAAATTAGACAAATAAATTCAGTTAAAAGAATAATCGTTACAGATACAGAGTGTAAATAAAAAACACTCAAATTGAGTCAAAATGTAATTGAAATATAAAATCTGTTAGCAATTTTTTCTTTGAGTCAAAAATTGAATGATTATTTTTTTTTTTGTACAATTGAATTTTTTTCTATATGCGCTTTTTTTTGGACAACTCAAAATTCAGTCTTGTTTTTGCCGGCTCTGGAACAACATCTGAAATAACAAAAAAAAAAAAAAAGCGGTCGTTAGGATTTTTGAAAAAATCAAACAATTTTTTTTGTATAGTAAAAAAAAAAATACAAGAGAAAAAAAAAATCGTAAAAATTTTCGACAAGTGAGAAAAAAAATCAATATTAGAAATTTTTTTTGTGGGTACGTACGTTTGCGTTGCATTTTTACGTACGTTTTTTTCGTATGTGTGTATGGGAAAAAAAGGAATTTAATATTTTGTTTATTAGAAAATAAAGGATTTTTTGCGGTTTTACGAATTTCAAGTGACGGAAATTTAATTGAGAATTTTTATAGTGTTTTTGTTTACTTTTTTTTCGGGGTTAATAAAATGCTGCACCGTTGTATATTTAAGTGCACGAAAAACTGACAAGTGCGTATAAATTTTGTAATTAGGATATTTTTTTGTTGTTGAAGGGGTGACAAAATTTTTAATTTATTTAACTGTGGACAAAGGAAACTAATTGCAAAAATATTAATAAAAAAAAAATATACTTTGATGTTGTAAATTTTTCTTGTTCAAATTATAAAAAAATTTTTATGATTTGTTGATTTATGTTTTTTATTAATTCGAAAAAAATGTCTAGGCAAACTTTTACAAAAATTTTCATAACAATTTTTCTTTGAATATAAATTAAAAAAAAATAATTTTCTTTCAATTTTTTGTTTTTTTAGTGTTCACCAAAATTTCAACAAGCGACGATTTCACACCAAAATAAAAACAAAATATAATTAATTTTTTTTTTATGAATTGCCAAACATAAAAAATAAACATAATAAAAAAAATTAATAACAAAAAAAACCGGAAATTAAAATAAAAAAAAAACTGTCAAAAAAAAAGATAAATAAATAAAAGAAGAAAAAAATTTTTTTTGAAGAAAAAGTGAAATTAATTAATTTTTTACAAGTGTTTGTGTTCTTTAAAGAAGTGTCAAATTTTTATTATATTTTAAATTTTTTTTGTCCTAACAAATTTTTATTTTTTCTTATGTTTCAAAATTTTCGAATTAAAAATTAAGTGAATATTTTTTTTTTTATTTATATAAAATTAAAAAAGTTTTTCATTTTTCAAAAATATAAAATTTAAGTGCTAATTTTCGTAATTTTTTTATAAAATAAAAAAAGTGTTTAAAAAATTTTTTTTCTTAATTTTTATTTTTTTTTTTTAAATTTAAATTTTCCACAAAGAAAAATATAAGTGATAATTTTTTTTTTCAAATAAAATTTAATTATATAAAAATAAAGAACAATTCAAGCTCAAAAATGGATATATTACCAAGCGGAAATATATTTAGAGAATTACAGGATATTTGTAATACAGGATATTTTTCATCACAGGCATCAATTGAGGATCAATGGCAACAGGTAAATTTTTACATTAATATAAATTTTCAAATTATTTTTTTTACCTGTCAAAAAAATCATATATATTTAACAGACTGTTAATTATGTACCCGAGTATAGAGGTAATTAGTCTGTGTTGAACTTATATTCCGACAATTAGTCTGTCGAAGTTTTAGTCAAAGTGATTTAAAAATTATAAATAAATTTTTTTTTTTATGATTAAGTATAATTAAGTGGAATTTAATTATAATTGGAATTTTTTTTTTGTTTTGCTCTGAAAATGTCTGTGCGATTTTTTATGTGAAAGATGAAATTTCTGTTAATTATTTGTTTTTTTAGAAAGAATTTTATCGGTTTTTTCTGAAAAGACAGCTGTTTAAAATTATTGGGAATTTATGAAAAATGATTGAAATTTTGCAAAAAAAAAAATTCGAAAAATAAAATTTGCATTTTTTATTTTGAAATTGATTTACGTTTTAATATCAAATTGTTTGTCCATAAAATTCAGAATTACAGGATGAAGATTGAGATTTTTAAACGAATGGATTGGAGATTATATACAAGGATTTTTTACATGCCTGTCCTTTCTGTGATCCGTTTGAAGACTAAAGTTTGGTCTATTAATTTCTTAAAATTGTGGATTTTTCCAATTAATTTCAACACAATTTTATTCCAAAATCAATTTTTGGAAATTCCTTTAGATTTTTTGGTCTTGTGACCAATTTAGATTTTATTTTCGTCATAATTTTCACTATCATCGTTTTGTTCATTGTGAAAATTTTCTTTGCATTTTCTTCGCTATCGTATTTTTTATCCTTTATTTTTGGTATACTTACTAAACTTACTTCCTGACTCTTCATTTTAACACTATCTATACATCAATGAAATCTTAGCTTTACAGTCAGTTTTAGCCTAAAAACTTCTTTGAAGCCGTGAATCTGTAAGCTAGACTAGATTTTATTCATTTTTAATTAAATGTTTACCTATAAAATCCATTTAATTATCTGAATATTCGCGGTTCATGTCAATTCTTTCTAAATTTTCTTATGTATAAGATCAATTCTTTCAATATTCAAGATTTTATCGCGTTTTTCTAGATTTGAATAATAAATTTATCTTATCTAAATATTTATGTATGTAAAATTTAAAATATTATAAACGTTAAGGTATATCAATGACTCAGTTTGCCTCACAGAACTTTACAAAATTTTACAAATTTATTCCAAGAATTTAATTTTTAATTCACCAATTTTTTTCTTCTTCAAATTTTATTAATTAAATAAAACCTACAAAAATTCACTTGTGTGTAGACTTCCTACAAAAAAAAAAATTTAAATGTGTCATTTAATAATATTTATTTTACGTTTGTAACCTTGATTCAATAAAATAAATTTCAATGATTCACTATACTTTTTTTTCATTCATTCAATAAAATTTTTGTCTACCCACAACCCACAACACTAAAATATTTTTCATACTATCACCAAAAAAAAAAATGTTATTTTATTTTATCCAAAAAAAAATTTATTAAGATTTTTTATACGTTTTAATCCTGGCATTAATCACCACAAAGGACATTTTTATTAAATTTTTTCTATCCGTCTTCTAAATATACGAAACTTAATTATACATGATATTTATTAAAATACTCTTTAATTCCTTAATTTTATTTTTTTTTTGCTAAAGATCCTTTAAATTTCGTCCTTTGAATTATATAATATTAAGAGAAAAAAAATAAGAAATTTGTTTTTCATCTTTCATTTCTGTTTTTTTTTTATTATCGTGAATCTTTGATGTCTATCAAAAAAATAATGTATAAAAGGATATTTATAGGATTTATTATCAAATTGTCAACTTTTATATTTGGAAAAAAAAAAAAAAATTATATATTAAAAGGATCTTTTTTTTTATGTTGACGAGATTTTGCTTGTATTGTTTGTTTAGGAGGAAATCCCATCTTAGAAAATTGTAATAAGATTATTAGGATATTTATAATATTAAAAAAAATATATATAAAGTATTTAAAGGAATTAAATTTTTTATTATATAAAAAAAGGGACGAAATTTAAAGATTAATCTAAGGAATTTTCTAAATCGGTGAAATTAGAGCTTAATTTGTGACCTGTTACACAGATTGTATAATAATAGCAATGCAGGTTATTGTGGGAGGATTAAGAGGCTACAATTCGAGTTTAGAGTAAATTTGGAGTCGAGAAGTCATTGAAGTTCTGTAACAAATTTATAAATTTGCAACAGTTGAGACACAATTTTCCATTTATAAACTTACAATTACAATTTTTCAGCAGTTGAGATCATTTTCCATTTAAATTCGACAATTATACAATTGCGACAATTTTTTTCAAATAAATAACCATCCAGTTCATTTTTAACAAAATATATGACAATTAATTTACAGAAAAACTGAAAAAAAACTATACAAGGAAAATGGATCTCCCAAAGCAAATTGTTTAATTTTGCTTATAAAAATTACTGGGTTCCATCTAACGATCAAAAACATTTGAAAATTGAAAAAATTGCATCATATTTTAAATAAATATTGATGGCGTATAACAAATTACAATTCTTTTGCAGCTATGTTTTATAATAGCTACTTGAAATTTATCATTCAAAACTTGATGATTCCAATTGATTTTGTTATGAAAAAACCGAAAGATTTTCTATAATATACTTTTCTAAATCAAGTTTGAAATGAAATTTTATGATTAATCGGTGATAATTAGTTTCATTAAGAGATTTAGAGAAATTTTTTATGCAACAACAGGAAAGAGATTTAATTAGTTATGGAAATTGAGTTTGAAAATTAAAAAAAAAAAAAAAATTTGTTTCAAATGGAAAAAATTGAACTCTGGCAATGACAGATTTGAAATTATTATTTTTCATAAATCAAAATTTTCTTGTTGTATAATTACAAATTTAATTAAAATGTTTGCTGTTTTAATTATATTCAAATTAGATTTTCTCCACAGAATGTGTAAAATTTATCTTAATCGATGAATGATTTTCAAATGATCAGAAATTTAAATCATTCATACGACACTGAAATGATTGATTTTTAGGAGTAAAATGGGCACAAGTCTTCTTAGTACAAATATAAACTGTTCACATACCTTGATGGTCACATGGATATGGAGTTTGGCAGTCTTTAATTGTGCGGAATTCTCAACCCGATTAGTTAAGAAATGAAAAAGACACTGGCAAATTTAATGCCTGATGTCGGAAAAAGATAGTGTAGAAAGAAGATTGAAGATACATAACTAGATTCTAGTTGTAGCAGGACGAGTAATCCAGGGAAAAATATACCGGGATTATGGTAAAATCACAAATGACCTGATAAATTTAATCGTCGAAATGATCACTTAACCGAGAGTCGCACATTTTTTGCCTAGTCATATATGCAAAAAGATTGACTCTTTTTTTTAAAGCCTTTTAAAAATTCCAGAGAGTAATCAATCCCTTTTCCTCCTATAATCATATAAAAAATTAACAGTGAAAAATGATTTTTTTTTCTTCACCATAAAAAGAATTTCTTAAGTTCTTTCACATATTAATTTTTTTTTTGCGGCTTTTTGAATCGCTTGAATCACTGATCCACCACAATAATAACATTTTTTTTTTCTTCTTTAAGAATATAAATTTACCTCAAACTTGAAAAAAATCATCATTATCATCATCATCAGTTTTTCTTCTCATTGTATATCTTTTCCTTATTTACTGTTAATGATTTTTGGCTATGCTTCTTGCAGCGTCATAGCTCAATGATTTTGATAAAATGTACAGTTGTTTTTTTTTTTATAGTTTTTCAAAGTTAAATTAACTAGAAAAATAATAATAATAAAATGATTTTTTTTTCTTCCAAAGTTTACCACTTCACTTCAATAAATTTTCTTCATAAATTTTTTTGGGTTTTAAAAAAAAGAGTTAAAAGCTACAGAATTTTTTACGTACCGGCTATTTTTTCGGTCATTGTTGAAAAAGTTTTTTTTTTTTTTTTTTGCAAAATTTTCAATTTTATAATAAAGAAAAAAATGAAATTAGTTTTTTCAGTCCATTTTTTTTTCGTTTTTGGGTAGAATAAGAAATTTAATTATCATTTTTTCTTGCTATCATCTTTTTTTTTTTTGCTATTAAAAAGATACTTAGAGATTTTTTTGTGTCCATGAAATATGAAATTTTTATGGTTATAGTGGAAATTTGGTAATAATAATTAGCCATCATTATGGATAAAGCTGATATGGATAAATTTGCGTAAAATTTTAATGATTATAAATCTGTGTAAATTGTGAAAACAGATTAAATTAAATGTAAAAAGATTGAAGAAGAAATAGTCTTCAAAAAGAATTACACTAATGGAGGCTTTTCCTATTTAGACTAATTGAAGATTGAACTATTTTTTGATGGCTAAAAAAATTATATTCTAGTCAAGAAGACGGTAATATTTCTTACAAGAACGAAAGAAGCTATGAGGCATCGAAATTTGTGATAATTTAAATTAAAGTACCAAGATTTCTTCTCGTGACTGTCACCATTATTCGCCTCACTCGCACAATGATCCTTACAGACTTTTGGCCGCCAAAATGTAAGGAATATACGGCGAAATAAATTGGTAACTTATGATGCTGTAATTTACTCAAAGCAATCAATCAATTAAATCAAATTAACAGATGAATGCTGAATGCTATCGATAAAGTTAATATTAAGGAATCAAATCGACTCATTGGATCAATTATGATTCATTTATATTAATTTATAGAAAAATATTCGCAGATTTCCATTTTAATTTCAGAAAATTTGCCAGGGTATAGAAAAAATATGTGATCACATTAGTAACGCATTTTAGCTGACCATTTCAGAACATTGTTTATACGAGTATATTAGAACCCGTAGAGTGATTTAATCTCTATAATAATTTAATGAGTATACTAATCATGATGACGTCTCTACACCGTCAAACATTCATCAAAAATATTGACTATATAAATTCTAAATTGAAGAATAATCCTTATTGTCACGAAAATAGTTAGTTCTCCCCTTCCAAAATTTAATGTATTACGTGTACATCATCAACATTTAGCTATACAGAAAATAATGTTTCATTTTAAAATGATTATTTACATAACTAATTATTAAAAGATCGCTAAATGAATTGCTAAAAAAATGCTTGGGAGACTGTATATAATCTCTAAACACAAAACGAGAAATAGTTTTTTTTTAGTTTATTATATACTTAGTCAAAAACAAAATTTTGTTTATAAACAATTTTGTTAATTTAATTAAAAAAAAATATCTTTTTGAAGGTGAAAAATGACATTTGACTATTCCGTCATTCTATTTTCGGGTATACAAGGTGCAGCTTTTAACTTTTTGTATATTTATAAACGCAGTTACAAAAAAAAATTGAATAATGATTCTTATTTATATAAGTATTAAAAGAGATTTTAATTGAAATAATTGTCTATGAATATCGAATCTTTTATTACTTACTTAAATTTGGAAAATTGGTTAAGCTTAATGGAATTTTATGAAAAATTTCGTTAATTGTAAATAATTAAGGTTGAATATTTCTATATGTACATAAATAATAATGAACTGTAGAGAATTTTGTTATAAGTATTTGCAATTTTAATTATATTTAGTTGAATCATCATTTTAATTGATGATATAGTCATGGAGAACAGACTTAATTTTTGGTTATATTAAAAGATATTTTTGAAATATTCCAACTATAAAATGTTAAGGATCAAAATTGAAATTGTTACTCAAAGAAATATGCAATGAAAATGAATCAATTCATCAGATCGTTGATGTAGAAAAATCATCGTTAAAGTAAAATTAATTTAGTTATCATATACAATAAGGATTTAGCAGAGACACTAAACTTCCTATACAATCCAACAGAAATACTGTAACATTGCACCAATAATTGTCTAGATATCATTTATATTTTTGTTGACATTCCAAATTTCTGATGAACCAGATGATTTTGTGATTCATTAATTTGATAATTTGGTGAATATGTGTAAAGGAAATTTGATAATTTGCAGTATAATTTTTTAAGGATTTGGTGAAAATTACTAAGGCTGACAACTCCGTATAGGATAGGGGAAGATCCTGAATGAAATATCCTAAAAATTATCTCTAAATTTAGAGTTGAAAATACTAAAGTGGATTCCTTACTTAACAATTTTACTGGTAATTTCAAGTAAAGTATTTGAAAGAGGCACAACACTATCATCGATCCTGTCAGCACTAACAAATTCAATATTCCCACCGACAAAGCTAATAAAACTGATAACTACTACAATAAAATGATTAAAAACAAACTAAAATTTCTTAATATATTTCATAATTTCATTGCCCCTCTAACTACTTTATTTCAACAAAAAAAAAAATATTAAATTACATGATCGCTTATTAGCCTTTTGAATAAAGAAGGCATTTAAAGCGTGTTGTTTATTATTTATACAAAAGAATAAAACCAACAGAGAGAAAAAAAAAACTGAAAAATTAAATTCTTCCTTTTATCCACACAAAACACAAAAAAAAAAAAATTTTCCCAGAATTCATGATATTGACTTAAGATTACTTGGATGATTGTTATATAAGGATAACAGACAACACACACAAAAAAAAAAATTGTATACGAAATTCAATACAAAAATAAGAAAATTGAAAAAGAAAAATGTTTGGAAAATGCCCTGAAAAAAGAAGAAATTATGAGGAAAAAAAATAAACTTTCTTTGACGCACCAAGAAAAGCCAAAACAGAAAACATAATAAAAGCGAAAGCTATGAAAAAAAAATGAAACTTATTATTTTTAACTTTTATAACCTTTGGCGTTGCATGAAATTGACTTTATTTTTGTATCAGAATTTAATGTTCTATTTTTAGGGGGAAAATTACTGGGGGGAAAAGGTAAAGGGCAATGAAATATGAGATATTATTTAATAAGTAAGTAAATGAGGGGGAGAATTTTATCTGGAGATGAAACGTTAATTTGTTTAAATATAGAATTTCGTGGAAATTTTAATGAGGAGATAGGCCAATAAAATTGGACTGCTGGATCAAAGACGAAGCAATTGTCTGTATAATTTCTGTAAAATAGTATATTTCTAAGATTTTCAGTCTTGCTACAGCGTTTAGAATGGTAGACAGGTCTAAAGATAATTTAACAGTTGCCTGTTAAACTTGGGTCATCTACAAATCAATTCGAGTATAATTAGATAGACTGCATCCTACCAAAAGTTAAACTTGGGTCATCTACAAATCAATTCGAGTATAATTAGATAGACTGCATCCTACCTTGAATATAGTGTTAGATTGTGTTACTATGGGAATCGATTCTTTTGCAAAAGGACAATTATCATCGTTGTTCTACCTTACAGTTTCTTGAATGTAAAAATGTTGGGTACTACAAGCTCATTACTATATTGAATTACCTAACATGTTCTGAATTTTACTTTTGCTATGACAAATATACTATCAGTCAGTAATGAGAATTATATCAAGTCGTAACTAAAAACACAATCGCAGTAAATTTCAAGACTGATAAATGATTTCGATGAAATTGATAGAATTTTAACAGAAAATTGGAAATTTAACGAAATTTAACTAAAAATTATGGTATAATAAATCATTTAAACTAAGGTGAACCAATTTTTATTATAGTGATCCATCAAATTTGTACAAGGAGATAGAACTTTTTGTTCTCATAAATTAGATTTTTTGAACAGATTTCACAGTGAAGTCAAATTATTCTAACCTAATTTTTAATCCTGTGAACCACAAGAAAAGTGAACCACAAATTTTAAGAAAAAGAAAAGTGAACCACAAATTTTTTTTTGGATAGAAATTTTCAAAGATCCGGAAAAACCATAAAATTTAACAAAAAACATTTATTTTTTATATTTATTTCTTGTCACTTGGACCATTTATTATATTTTACTTTTTTGATCCATAAAAAAAAAGGATATTATTTATATTTATTTTTCACAGTTTTCCTTTTCAACCCTTTATTTCAAAATTTAAATTTATTTCAATCTATGAAAAATATTAATACCCGATTAAAAAAAAAATCGTATTTTTATTTTTTTTTGTTACTTAACACTTTTCGCCTTTGGGCCATTCAACAATGTTTTTGACGTTTTTTGTTGTTGTTGTTGCTGCTGTTGTACATCACTTTATTTTATTAAATCCTATTAAAAGAAACACTTTTCCATTATTATATTCCCATTTTTTTTTTTGCTGGCTGTTATTTGGTTTAAAATATCCGCAATGACGGATTTTTTCTTTTTTGTGATGAAGTAAACAAGGGTGAAAATTTTTTGTATATGGAAAAGATTTTTCCTTCTTTTTTTTTGTTTTGTTAGTTCATAATTTTCATTAAATTTTCAGTTTTCCAAAAAAAAAAAAGAAGAAGAATACTTTCTTTTTTTGTTCACTTGTCTCTTTGGGGTTCGTTTACACGTCCGTAAGGTAAGAAACAAATAAAATGAAGAGAAAAAAAAAGTATTGTATTTAGTAGAAAAATTGAGGAGGATATTTTTATTAAAAATTTTCATTAATTTTCATTGTGTGGGGCAAAAGAAATTATTACAAAAGATATATTGGAAGACTTTTGAAAAGGATAATTAAGGAAAGTTTAGAATTTAACAAGGAATTTAGTGGAGATTTTATTTGGGAAAAACAACAATGTACAAATTGAGTATTTTTCTTTTTGTAAAATTTCTATTTTTCAAGTTTTTCCAGTATAAATTAAGAATTTAAATTTGGTGCGGGAAACTCGTAAAAGGAAATCGTTCATTTTTGTTATTTGAGGAGGTGCAAATGAAAAATAAGTTGGGAAATTAAATTGAATTCTGCTAAGATAACCCAGTTTTGTGGTCTATTTTCTACTTATTCAATTAATTGGATTATAGAACGTTTGAAATTGAAGTATAAATTCAACATTTTCCAATTTTTAAATGTCAAATGTCCTGAAATATTACTGAAAATTAATCTATATCTGATAAAGACTTCGGCTTTTTCCATTACAAATTCAACATTTTCCAGATTTCAACTAAAAATTACAAAATTAATGAAATTTATTCAAGTTTGTGAAGGAAGTTTGTCATCAGAATAAACGAATATGTTCTAATCTGAAGATTTTCTCGAATGCAAGCCAGAAATGCAAGAATATTGAATACCTATAAATGAAATTTGGAGGTTAGTTGGGAACATAAAATGGAGATATGTCCAAATTTATGGCACTTAGAGACACTTATAGCTCTTGGAGAGTCTGAAAATAATCAGAAATGAAACGAATTACTTGCTACTGACTCTTTCCTCGACAAATTTGTTAACATTACTATAAATAGCCTTATTTCTATCCAACGAACCTGCAAATACAGAATTTTGAAGATAATGTTCTCAAGAAAAATCAATTATACACCAAAAATTACATTTTTGATAATAATCAATTATTGTATACATCGTGTTCGTGTCGTGTTGGAGCTTAAACCTTTTTGTTAAATTATCATTTTTCTATGATGCTGTGATGTTGGTTCATGACTTCTTTGGTTCATTCATTTGAAATATAAAGAAAATATTTAATAAAATGTGTAAATTAAAGAGAAGAGAATTGATAATTATTAAACATAAAAAAGCTATACACTTAAACTTGTTGTAACCATTTTTGTATTTGAAAAAAATGTTGATAAAAAATTTTACCTTCAAACACACAATGCCACTTAATATATATGATCAAGTATGTATAATAAACAAAAAATTGTTATTTTAATATTGTCAAATATTAAATTTCCATCTATAACAGCAACAACAAACAAAAATCAACAAACAACACAGCATAAAAAACAACATATATCTTGTTGTATCTACTTATATATCTATAACTTTGGGGCCTACTTTAAAAATGCCAGAAAAGCATAAAAAAAAAATGATGAAAAGAAGAAATATAAATATTCAAATATTTAATGTTAATTAAACTTAAATATCTTATGATTATTTATGTGGATATATAATATACTACACATATACATAGACAGAAGGTTATCAATATTAACAAGATCGATTTCTATTGTATATAATTTAAAATGATATTTCCCAACATTTTTTCTTCACAGTTGTTTAAATATTAAGCATAAACTAATATTAAAATATGTAAAAATACAAGAAAAGAAATTATATTTGTTGTTATGTTATCGTGTTTTGAGAAAACATAAAATATTCTTTTATGTCTATTAATTAATTATATAATTTTTCTGATGGACTGTCAGTTTGTCGGTTGGTCAAATGTGTAAAAATTAAATTAATAGAATTCTAAATTTAAGAAAAATGCGAAACTAAATTGTATTTGCCAAGTTATGTAATTGAAACAATATCCCATAGGTGGCGCTAAAAATCCTTCTCTTAAAAAGTATTACTGATTTTGCAAAGGTTAAACTTCAATTTAATTGGACGATTTTCTGAAAATATTTAATAAAGTCAAATATTCGATCTCTGAAGCATTTGATTGAATATTTTTGATCACCAGCGCCGTCTAGTGGACACAAAATTACATTAAATTAATGGAACATATGAAGCTGTTACTGAAGTTGAAAAAATTTAAAATTTTCTTACATTACAGAATATTTCATGGGTTTAGAAGGCATTAGACACCCAAATCATTAAGAATATTCTAATATATGACTTAAGCTCGACAATTATATTCTATATTATTCAAGCTTTAACCCTTTTAAATCATCTCCAATCAACTAACAAACTTTTACACACTATATCCACTTTTCATTAATTTTACTAACAAAAATATGTCTATTATTTTTCAAAATTTTCTCACCTTTCACGACGAATTTGCTTATATATAGCTAGCATATGTAAGTAAGTTAACAAATATTTAATTTTTTTCTTAAATTTTATTAATTTTTTAAATAAAAAAAAAAAAAAATACTTAAATGTAAATACTTAAAAGAGAATACAAAAATATCGGTTATATATTTTTCAAATACTTCAACAGAAAAATATTTCGATAACAATTCACGATATTCATGATGATAATTCAAATATCATCATCATCATCTGAAAAAGCTAAAAAATAAAATAAAAAATAAAGGGTTTTTGAAGACAATAGAAAACGTTATAAATATACCAAAAAAAGTTTCATCTTATTGACTTTCTTAGGTAACATAAAAGTATTTACCTAAATATATAAAAATTATATTGATTTTTCTAATATTTATCACTTAAATATTATAAAGAGGTCAAACATGACTACCAAATTTACTAAAAAAAAATTCAATAAATATTTCACTTTATATAAACGAAAAAAGTTACTAATTATATTTTGATATGTTGGTGAGAAAAATATGTTTCCATTTTACTTATAAAGTTTCTAAAAAAAATAAATAAATGTGTTTTTTGACGAAGCATTTAAAGTAGAAACTTAATCAAAATTATTATGTCTAAAATTTTGGTGGCCTACAATAATGAATGTAATTTTTTGTTATTTTCATATTTAGCGTGAAAATATTTCAAAAATATTGAAATTCATGATCACAAAAATATAGAATGACATCCGAAGGAGACAAACTCATGTTTTTTTTGTAAATATAAATCAATATTTTCTGCCAGAAGCATTTGAAATATTTGTGATGAAATTATTAAGTTATTACACCTACGATTCAATAGTTTGTAAGGTCCTGAATTTTAGATGGCATTTCCTGTTTCAGAGAAATCTCAAATTGGCTATTACTATCAAAGAGAGGCTTTATATAGCTGTCAGAAGATAGTGAGTCGTACAGAGTTATAATATCCATATCAAAGCTTTCATGATTGGAGCATCTGTGGATCGTGCATTTTGAAAGAATTTTTGCAGAAAGTTTCAATAAGTACATAAGCCATCAATCAGGAGACCTGAAATTATTAAGGATATATTACCGATTTCAATTATATACTACACAAATCATCATTATTAAATTACTTAATCAAATCTATGAGAGCAGTTTAAATCCATTTAAAAAAATTACTTTTAATTAAAATTTCACCTTATCTAAGACGCAAACATATTAAAGACACACCGGAATTAGGAGTTTACTTTATAATTATTATACTAAAACTATTTTCAAAAATCTTCTTAATCAGGAAATCTGTAAATTAAATCAAGAAAAATTTAATCTCCACATTAAAAATCTTATATATATGTACTTAAATTAATTACATGAACTTTATTTTCATGTTCACTAAACTGTGGCAAAGAGTAGAAATGATTTTAAATGGGAAATATAAGTATGTATAATAAAATGATCATTAATATGCAGCTGCGTGGTCCGTGCAATCTAATACATAGCTGCTTAGCTGCTACATAGGTAAAATAAAAAAAAAGGTAGATTTTTTTTTTTTTTATTTATATAAAATGTTGTTTTCGTCCGAAACACGTGAGAATTAAACCTGTTTTTTTATTTATGTTTTTTTAATGAAATTTATGCATTTTTTTATGTTTTCTTTTCATTAAAAAAAAAAAAATATTATTATTTTATCCCGCGTTTTTTATATTTTTCCATTCGATTTCTGTAAAAAGATTTTTTTGTAAGTTTATAAAAGTATAAAATAATCTTTGAGATTTTATTAAGATTGACTTGAAATGATATTTTGTGTAATCATAATTTTTGTTGTTTCTATTTTCGACTATAAAGAAAAGAATTGACGAAATTATGAAAATGTAGATTTGGAAATTTTTTTTAAAGTGAAATTAAATCTTTCCAAGAGATTTGGGGAAAAGAAAGAAATTAATCCGTCTTGGTAATTTAAATGATATTATTCTTCCAGTTTATTGATATACCATGGAATTTTTGGGAGCATCAACAGTGATATACAGGAAAACGATATCTCACCCACATAATTGAAATTAATTTTTATAACTAAAAGAAAATCCATTCAAATTTATTCAAGAAGATTTTAAAAATTCAACTAAGACTTAATTCAAGAATCAGTAACCTAACCAACAAAAAAAACGATTAATAATATTTTCTTTAAAACTCGAGGAGTCATAAACTCCTTCTTCCTTTTACACACAAATAGACAATGCCCCGGCATTGGCTCCAAAATAATAATTGGAAAAATGCATATAAATTTCTCCCCAAATTGTGTGTAGGAAGATAATGAAGATTATTATTACATTAAATCTTATTAGTTTTTTTTTTGTGTGTGGGATGAAAATGGTGGTGGAATTGAGATTTTGAAAGAAACATTTGTACATAATTCCAATTCCAGAGAACATTTGTATTATAAAAAAAAGTCGTTTAAAGTTTCGAACAAGGAATCATTAATACTTTTTTTTTTAGTATAATGGCTCCAAAAATTGAGTGTGTAGGTTGTGTAGGATGAAAATGAAATTTATGTAAAGATGCGTAAGCATAAAAATACAAATTCTCAGATCCATAAAAAAAACATTGGAAAATTTTTATAAGCTGCAAAAAAGTCAAGCAAAAAATAATTAATGACTCGCCTTTTTACTTGTCAATTTTTACAATCTACCATTTATACTTACATATATTTCTCTTAATCCAATGACGTGTGCTAATATACCAGAATTCTTGTTGATTGTATATTCTCAAAAATTTATTTTTAGTCCTTTTCCAAGAATTTTAATTTCATTTCAAGAAAGATAATCATATCAAAAAAATTTTGATTTTGCAAAAAATTTTTCTGTTTGTTTTCAATCTAAAAATTTTTTTGTGCCTTTAAGGCATCTATAAACAATATTGAAATGAAATTCTTTAATATATACATAATGTATACATCATATATTTTTGTTGATATGTAAAAAGTTTATTATGTAAGAAAAACAAGTTTTAAATAATATTTGTGGCCTGTTAAGCAGCATTTTTTATTAAGAAAGAAATCGAAAGCACATACTTACTCGTATATGAAAAATTCAGGGATTTGAATTTATTGTCGAAGTGGTTTTTATTATAAACTAAGAAGCTTCATAAGAAAAATTGTTATTTAATCTTCAACGACGCATAATATTTTTGTATACCAATTTTTTGTGTTTTCTTTCAAAGTTGATCCTTTTTTTTGGGGAAAATAGTGAAATGAGAAATGTTATGGGGAACAATCTAAATTAATATTTTAATTTTTTTAAATTTTTATGGATATTGTGGTTCATAGAGGTTCCAGAAATATTTTGATGCCTTTGAACCATCCGATTTGATATGCGTGTAGAGAAATTGATAGATTTAGATTTGAGTCATAAAATATTTCGTTTCAATGCTGGAGAAGATCATGACCTGAATTTTGTAATGATCAAAAAAATTATTCAAAGTTCAAAAACTTATTATTGCGTAGGGGGGTTAAATACTAACATTATTATGGAGCTTAATTCGATGCCTAAATAATTGAATTATAATGTGATCAATTAAATTTTTGCCAGACACACTACTAACCTACATTAAACTTAAACAATTTCTATTTAAATACAGAAATGTTTGAAAATATTAAAACCAAATAAATTGAAGGAATTTCAGTTGAAAAATCATCAAATTTCCTAAGTTAGATTCAATTTTATTTCGAACCAATTTCGTTTAAGTATCCAATCTAATGACGAAGGCCGAAAGAGATGAAAACGGAGGATGAATTCAATCTAAAAAAAAGTGTCAAAATATTATAATAGAAAAATTAAATTGTACGTGGAAATTAGACCAATTTGACTTAATAATGAAAGAAATATAAGACCAGCAAAATATTTGCTATATTAGGTACTTAATTTCTAAATTGTCAATTGGAATTGTTGTCTACAGAATTGATTATCTTTCAATACCACTATGAGAAACATTGATAAACTTTAATCACTTTTAGAAAATCGCATCATCAGCATTCTTCGTCTCTGCCACAATTGTAGAATCTTCTGCCTTCTTCTCTTCTCTGTGTTTATAATATTTTGAAAATAAATATATCGAATTTTTCCACAGTAGAAATCTTTAATTTAGATATTTATTTTATCATATCCATTTTCGACAGATTATTTTATTTATATATAAATATTTTTTGTTGTCCTACAATATTCGATTTAATTTTTTTTGGTTACATCGTAATTCAATTTCAGTTTTTGATAAAAACAAAAATTCTTATCTTTATTTTCTATATAATAAAAATAATTTTATTATTTTTACCAATAAATAATTAATGAAATTTTTTTCTATCATTTTCATTTCTATTCCCGCCATTTATTCGTTTTTTTTTTATTGATTAAAAGTTATAGACAATTGAGAAAATTTAATATCTTAAGTATAGAAGATAATAAATATAAATTAGGTCAAAATTGGATAAGGAATGATAGTGTGTAATCAATAAGAATTAATACTAAAAAAAATATTTCAAGTTTTCATTATTTTCTAAAAAAAATTTTTGTAACTAAAAGTACAATTTATTTCAAAAAATTAGTTCTACTTCTATGGATTGGACAGTCTGGCAGTCTGTTAGTAAATCGAGTCCTACTGCATAGATTTCCATCCACAGCTACTAAATTTGTCCTTTTCCTAGTAAAAACTTCCGCGTAGTTTTGGAAGAAGATTTGACTTTAAAAATTGAGACAAAGATCAGGAAATTGTTATAATTTTATAAATTTTTTATGAGTGCAATATTAATTGAAATCCGACAATTAATGCTCATAAATTCTTAATTAGTCGTGACCTTTTTTTTTTTTTTGCTAGAAATTGGATAGACAAATAAACATATCAAATTTCAAAAATTAATTTATATAAATAGAATCATATTGACGCTCCCTATCTTGTATATTTTATTCATTCAATTTCATTGCAGTTAATTTTGACTCTTACATGCATCTATCAAACTCTTCGAAGCATCATACAACAGCAAAAGTAATAGACAAAATTTTTGTGATAGCCAAGAGACTAAATAAAATTCTTTCCATTTCATTTTTCTTATTAAATACTTTCATTTGAATATACTAAAGACTAAACCATAAAATTCCCTAAGGCCCTTTATGTGTATATAAAAATTGACTCAGTCTGATTATACCCCAGATGGTCTATCATCGCATGCAATAAGAAAATTAGTAATTCAACCAGACACAAATTTTTTTTTTTTTTTAAATACACTTTTTATATAGTAAGTAGTGTAATCGTATATGCACGCTGCTTGCCACCCTATTTTAGGAATATTTTTTGTTTTTTGGTTCAATTTCATATAAATTTTTCTTTTACATGAAGTTAGAAATTCTTGTATAATACCATAAGATAAAAATGATGATCTTATCCATCAAAAGTTCATCATAGTTACAGGCGCAACCGAGAAATTGATAAATATATTAACTTTTCTCCTCTATTTTTTTTTTATTTTGTATTGTTAAATTACTTTATGGTGTGTAGAATAATTTCCAGATTAAATTAGTCATTTTTTGCTGAATCATAGTTTAGTCATTTTTACAAAGTCTAAATTGATCGTTTTTTTTTTTTCAAAATTAACAGGTTCACGCCTCAACGTCACGTATATGTGACATTATAGTTTTCCCTATGGGTCACATTTTATTAGAAACGTAATTAGTTACAAGAAGATGAGTTGCTACAGAAAACTCAAAAAATTCATGAGTGCTGAATGTGTTAAAGATTTCCTGTTCGTTCTAAGCGTTTTTAAAATATAACCCAATCGAAAATGTTCAATTAAGAGTGTGAAAATGTTCTAAAGTTGAAGCCATTTTAGACGTGGTGGAGTGGAGTACTAAATCTTCTGGACGGTTTTAAATGCTTAGTGTAAGCTATGATCAATCATAAGACTTGTGAGCGACCATGTTAACACTATTAACCTTTTGGGAATATTAAAAGTTGTAAAAAATTTCTGATCGTGTTAAACATTCTTGTCGAATTTTGAAATTACTTAGAACTCCTGAATGTTACAAATTGTAATCCACTTTCTAATCGATCTTAAACGCTTTGAAAAGCTAAGGACATTCGAAATTTTAATGAACTTGAAGAACATTTCTTGTATATTCGAATTTAATCT
Organism: Empis stercorea; assembly: GCA_949752835.1. Classification (NCBI taxonomy): domain Eukaryota; kingdom Metazoa; phylum Arthropoda; class Insecta; order Diptera; family Empididae; genus Empis; species Empis stercorea. Next base: position 57,126,472 of record OX457088.1, on the reverse strand, counting down.
GAAAATGGTTATAATATTTAATTCTTTGGATTACAAGTTCTTGTTGTACACTTTCAAAAGATTGAACATAAAATTCCGGCGCTGGGGGGAAGTTACTTACTTATATTTTGTGGTTAGAATATTAAAAACTTCCATTATATTTTTCCACAATATAATTTTCTAGAAAAAAAATTCTTGTGTTTATAAAACTATTTGCAAAATTGAAGAAAAATTCCAATTGATTTTTCTTCATCCAATCATTTCTTTTTTTTTTGTCACATTGACTGTGGTTATGGTGACTCTTTTCTGGTGGTTTTTTTTTTTGTTCTGTACATTATTTCTGGTTGATGTCATTTTAAATATTATGTCGCTCAGGAAGAAGAAAAAAAAAATACAACAAACAATTTTTTTTTTTATGCTTGAGAAAATTCCATAAAACTTTTTTTTTTTTTTTCACTATATTAAAACGTCATTAACTTTTAAGCTATTTTCGACTTTTGGTAAATAAAAAAAAAATCCTATATTTAGAAGGCATATAGTTTTTTTGAGAAGCTTCTAAGTATATAGTAATTTTTTCTATTTATATTTTTACGGTTTAACATTTTACAGGTGTGTTTTTTTTTTTTTGGTTTTGGTTTTCGTTTTGGTTAATGATGAAAGTTCATTGAATTTTTTTACTGTTTGTATATACGTAACTATATAAAGGTATAATTATTTATTAAATAGCGTTAAGAATTTGTATTTTGAGGAAAAATCAAAATGGAATTTTAATTTTTTAATAAATAAATAAATGAAGTGTGAAGGAGAAAATTGAACTTATCGAATGTTTTTTATTGTTGTAAAGATGAATATGTAAAGCAAAAACCGTGAACTTGATGAACTTCTTCAAGCTATACAAAATTAATTAAGAAAAATATATGTACTTATATGAAGTTGAAATTTGGATCAGTTAAATTGATTATTTAGAAATTTGTTTACTAAGAAAATTCAGAAAAAATATGTGGCAAATGGAAGGAAAATTGATTGATAATTAGATCGATAGACTGAAGGATAGACCAATGCTCGTTAGTATGTAAATCAGGAATGACAAGAAATGGTATAAGTATATCAGATAATCTAAACGTACTTAATTTGTATTTTTAGCTAAAATTTCACGATAAATGACTGAAGTTTTCTGTAATATATGTTTTTTCTGTTCACTTGTCTGTTAGTCTAAACTCTAAACTGATAAATTCTGTCGAAGGTACAAATTACTTTAATAGTCAAATTTGTTATCTGTCAATTTTCCAATTAATTTACATCGGAAAAAAGTCTAAATTTTCCAACAATTTAATTTCTCATTTTTAACAACTCATAATTTTTCTTACCATTCTTGGATTCACTTTTAACATATTAAATTCTCTTCCATTTTCTGGTTAAATTTGCCACATTTTCTTATGAATTAAATTTTCTAAAATAGAAAATGATAAACCAGAGAGAAAAGATAATAAAAACAATTTTCATTTATTATTTGTCATTTCAGACACTCTTATAAGTAATAATTTCATACTTTGATATCATTCCTTGTTTTTCATTCTCAAAGATATCATATTTTTTAATATTAGACACAAGAGATTCATCATTTTCTTCTTCTGAATTTTCTTTCTGATTTGTAATCTTACCTACCTTTTTGCCAAACAATCAAAACAGTATATATAAGTAAAGAATGATTTTTCATTTTTTTTTATGATTAAATTATATGTTTAAAATATGGAAATTATATTTTTTTGCATTTCTGGTTTTGAAGCGCATGAAATTTTTCTTATGTTTCCTTTTTTTTTGTTGAAAGAAAATCATATTATAAATTCTATATATTACATAATTTGATTATGATTTAATATAGTGTGTTGATCTTTGTGTGTTACCTTAGAGAGGTTAAAGAATTTTTTCTTTCAATATTTTAAGTATTGAAAATCATGGAAATTTTTTTTGATAACTACAAAAAAATAGAAGGAAAAACCTTTTTAATTTTGATGAAGGTTTGATAGGGAATTGAAATCTATTAAAGAGACTATAATGACAAACTTTTTTATTAATTTTTTTTATATGTTATGTTATTATTACCTGTTGAGTTGGGTACATGCAAAATCATTTTTTTTTGTTGTCAAATTTTAACCTAAATAAAAGTTATAATCAATTTTTCATATCTATATATAAAAATATTTTCATTATTTTCTTTAATTAATTTGAAAATTTTTATCAAATTTTAATATGAATTTTTTTTGAACTAATGAATTATCAATTTAAAGTAAATAATTTATTTGAAAGCATTTATGTAATATGTATTATATAATAAGTATATATAACTTCATAAATATATATAATTTTGTTAGATTAGATAAATGGGGAAATATATAATCAATTTGATTATAAATGACATTTTTATAATTAAAAGTTTTTTAAATACACAAGAGTATTAAATACTAATTTTTCCGGCCAAAAAAAGTGTTGGGAAAACTTTTAATATAAATTAAGTAAAATTAATTGATTGAAATGATTTAGGTAATTTCAAACTATATTTACTTATAAGTATATATATATTTGACTGAAAATAAAATAAACGACAATTTATTGTATACTTATGATGACTAAAAATGTTGCATGACAAAATTTGTACTCATCATGTCAAACATTCGTTGTCTTGTTATCATTGGGACAACATATAACTTTCTATGAATTTTCCTGGACATTTTATTGGAATTTGTACTCTTGACCAAGAATATTACCAATAATGGTCGTGAAGTAATTTGTCGTGCTGAGTACATATTTTGTCGTACAATGTGCAATATTTACTTGTAGTACATTAATTACATTTTCCCAATTATGGAAACTAAGTAGTTAAGTATATATTATCAATTTTATTTATTGAACAATTAATTTTAAACCATATTTTTCTTAGAATTATAAATAGGTAAAATAAGTAATTGAGTTTTTCTACTTTATCTCAATTATAATTTTGACCGGCCGGTTTTTTGTTTATTAATATTTTTGTTTTACTTTAAATGTTTACAAAAATAAATTTTGAAAATTTTTATCAGCTACTTATAATAAAAATGAAATTATCAAAACCAAAAAAAATTAATAATAATAGTACAGTGGCTTTGGTAAAGAATAATAGGACATTAAAAAGTCAAATGAAGGTTAATAATAGATTAGAATTATCTGAAATTTAATAAACAATTTCTATAGAGAGAACGTGTGTATTTTTTGACTGAATTCGAATTTAATTGATATTTTTGATACAATATTTTTAATGGGGTCAATAATTTAAAATATTTTTCATAATTTTGTAATGTAGGTATACTACCAGGTAGAAAATACCATGGGACAAAAATGTTAATTGACAAATTATTGAAGTCGATATTGAAAATCGTATAGAAAATTTTATCTTTTAATTGAATTTTGGTGCATTTACTGACAGAAACCAAAGAAATTTTAAATCCGAAAAAATATACAAACGATCTATAAAATAATCAGAAAATTGTATTAAATGCTTAATACTGTCAGTCCCCCTTTTTATATGCTTCTACACCTAATATATAGAGTAAGCATATAAAGCAACAATGTGTAGAAGATTATTTTATTTTTGTCGGTCTAGTTTTCAAATTTATATAGTGAAATTCCCATTTTGGGTGAAGAGAAGTTTTTGTTGTCTGTGAGAAGAAAATTTTGTAGTTATATATTTTTAATCGTTGTGCTCGTGATGTGAACAAAAAAAGAAATTAATATATTGAAATGGTAACATGAATCTTTTTTTAAATATACGAAGAGAAATAAAATATAAAAAATATATGGTAAAAGATTTGAAAAACACGTGGAAAAATTTCAATCAACTTGGGAAATTTTTATAAATATGAAATTATAATGAAGAAATTTTGTGTAGTATGAAATCAGTGAACTTGGAGGGAAATTTTGTATAGTTAGACAAATTAGAAAAACTGTCTGGGATAAGAAAAACTCCACTCTTTGTTCAAATTTCAATCTTATAGTTTCGCCTGAAAACCTCCTCTTTAGTCAAGTTCGATTATTATATCTCAGCTTTTACTCAATTTTCTTTTTTCAACTGGAAGGATGAAAATTTTCAAAAATAATTTAATGGAAATAATTAAATATTTTAATTAAGTATATATAATTATATTCTTCAAAAAATTTTTGCAATTTATGAAATATACTTAACGTCTTTTTGAATAAAAATTTAATATGCATATAAGATATTTTTATGTTAAACTCATTAACAAGGACGATAAAGATTCTATAAAAATTGGAAAACAACTTTAAACTATTAAGAAAATTACAAAAAAAAAATATTCTTGCATAAGTTTTTTACTTATTTTCCATTCATGATTTCCCAAAAGAATTTCCCCGTCGTAGTAGCAGTAAAGGGAATTGGAGATATTTTTTGAAAGGTAAAAAAGATTTCTTCATTTATACCATAAAAATTTAAGATAAATGTGTAAAATTTTCGCAGAATCTTTTTTTGACTGTCATTTTAAATTTTGTAAAAAGTTGTAATAAAAAAATTTCACGAAAATCTTAGAAACGACAATTTTCCAGTCAAAGTTCTGTGCCTATCAAAATATTTCAAGCGAATTTAAATTTTCTATTTACTACTTATAATGTTTTCCCATCTATAAATTCACTTTTTATGTAATTTCCTTTTATCATCCCCTAAAAAAAACATATATGCATATAAAAAAAGGATGTGTATGTCGCGCCATTAAATTTACAAGAGCAAAAAATAAGATGCACTGCACCAAGTTTTCCATTTTGAAAAAAAATTGAAAAGAAGAAAATTTTATATAAAAGATAAAAATTTTTATGCTTGCCAGCCAAGTAAATAGGAGTAGGTTTTTTTTCTCCTCTGTTTATTTATTTTTAATGTTTGTAATTAAAAAATAAATCTTAAAAAGAGTTTAATGTAAAAAAATGAACAAAAATAAATAAATAGTCTGGTATAAGTATAATAGATTCGGAAGTATAGAAAGAGAGTAACTGCAGAAAGGACATTCCAGAAAGATTTTAAATGAAAGAAAATTCTGTGGGTGATTAAAATTATAAGGTGTTGGTATATAAATAGGCATCAAATGAGCTCATATATGTCTAGAAATATACTTAGTCTACCATATAGTTTGAATATTAGTTAAATTATTTACATTCAAACATGCAAACATGCTAAATAACTGCAGGAAAAATGGTGAAAATTATATAAAAGAAAGTAATACTAATAATTTTTCTTGTCTACGGTTTTGAATAGTAAAATTTGATGTAGTATTTCACCGCAACATTATTTAAGTATTATATACATTTAATTTTTTTATGGACTAAAATTTTGATATGATAAAAATTAATATTTGATTAAGTTGGAAAGATTATTTTTGTGATAATTTTTAATGCAGAGAAATATGGAAAAAAAATTGTGTATACTTATAAGATTAAAATGTTGTGCAATATGTTTTGATTAGATTGCCAAAATTTATGTAGGGTAATTTATCAAATTATATAAGAAATGTTATGCAATAAAATTATAATTCAAAATATAGGACAATTTTCAATTAGACTAAATCGATCGATTCACTTTTATATGAGAGAAATGAAATTTTGTGAAGAAGGAAGGAAAAATTGTGACCAGAAGAATTGATAACACAAAGATGTGATAGGTTCTATCATATTTCGAAATGCAGATTTTTACTTCCTTGTACCTTAACTATTAATTTTTGGATGGCATTTGGTATAAAAATGGTGACTGCTGGAGAAGATGGAAAAGATTGATTTACCATTAGAACTTTCTGGAACTGGTGAAGACTTATACGATTTTTTGAACTTATTACTCAATTGGGGACTTAGTCGTGCGTCAATACCAATAACGAATCAATTTTAATAACAAAAATCTTTCTAGCAAACATTACGAGCAATTTTACTGATTCAATTTTCATCTAACCCTTTTCTTCCTATAAATTTGTCTTCAAACTAATATTAAGTATAAATTTTAAAAGATTTCTGTATACTAATAAAAATGAGATCTTAGATATTTTTTTTTATACATATACTAATTATTGTAATGTTTCTCCCCATATAAATAATACGAAAATAAAAACGAAAAAAAATTTATTATTTTTAACATATTCTGTCGACAAGATACCACTTAAATACTTTAAACTATCATAAATTATGCAATCACATTTAGTGCAGCATAAAATTTAAAAAAAAAAAAATTACTTTATAATAAAAATAATATACAAAAAAAAACTCTTTTTTTTAAATGTGTTTCCTTCAACAGGAAAAAAAAAAGAATCTAGGTTTCTATGTCTGGGGAGTTTTTTGCAGTTTTATGCTATTGTCTATTATAACTTATATAAAATATCTAACTGCATTTTTATATACTTATATGGTTAAAAATAATGGGAAAACATAAACATGCAATGTGCAATTCCCTCTCCATAAAAATTAGCATTGCATTATTTTATAGAGAAAAAAAAGCGTTTGAATTTATTGTGTCGCGACGAACTTTTGTGTCCCGGTCATAGTGTGTGTATTTAATGTTAATGCCGCCAGTAGTTTTTTTTTTAATGTTTCTCTACTAGATACTTAAATTACAATTTAACATAAATTGGACCACTAGAGAAGACTATATTGGGTAAAAGTAATGGCAAATTTAAAAATTTATTTTTATTGGATTTGTGATGCTACTAGTTTTGTTGTTAAACTTTGGGGGGGAAAATGAGCTGTTTAAGATTATTTTTCGTTAAAAATGTGAATTATCAGAAAAACTGAATTAAATTTGAGCTGTTAACTTGGTTTTTATAGTAAAGAGTCTGCTGGATGTTGCAGAATCTTAATTTTTTTTATATGGAGATTATGTTCAAGTCATCAATTTCAAAGAAGAATCAAATCCTTTTCTATTTTGTTAAAGATCAATAAATTATACTACAAATTTTTAAATCTTCAACACAATTCAGAAATGTTTTAGTATCTAATTCTTGACTTATCAGACCGTAGGTGTAAGGATCTTCTGATGCAATCCATACTGAACTGATATTTTTTGTTTCACTCTGCTAGCCAAAAAAAGAGGACATTTCTAGGTATCTCATATTTATCATGTCAGTTACAAAAAAATGCAGTCAACTTTTTCAACAATTAATTTTCGTTCCCATACTAAAGCTATCATTGTACACTCTAAACATACCCCTGAGTCTCTAAATCACAATTTTCCATATATAATACTTAAGTATTATTATTTTTTAGTTTATTTAATTTTATATTTCATGAATAAAAAACCACAATTCATGTGAATGTATATACGCTAGATGCATTTAGACTGAGACTATGATTATATAGTATACAATTTTATACAGTCCTGTAAATCACAAACTTTTTTTATCAAGTTTCGCAGTTAAAGAGAATATGTACAGAGTCATTGCATATATTTTTGTAAAATTTTTCATTTCACGTCATAAAATCTATGTGTAATAAATATAGTGTTATATGCTTTTACCTTTCAACCAACATAAATATATACTAAATATATGTATACATATAAATTGGTAATTCCACATTCACCGCGACAGTGACTTACCGCAATAAATAATATATATTTCCCGCCAAAAACATAATCATAAAAAAAAAAAGAAAATGGTGTACAATTTATTATCATTTTTTACATAAATAAAAAAATGAAGGTAAAAAAATTAGGGAAATTTGAAAGTTTAGTGGGATAACAAAAAAAAAAATTGAACCAATTTTGTTGATACGTATACATATATATACATTTAATAATTAAAAAGGATTTCCTCTAATTCAACAATTTTGTTGTGGTTAATCACAAAATTTTTTATATGCTCAGAATGATTTCTGTGTCTGGATATTTGTTATTGCTGTTAAAATTTCTGTATGATGATATAGTATGTAATCTATCTGTGCTGTAATGTGGAGATGGATTAACTTTTTTTTTAATATAGAGTATAATTTTAGGTAATATTTCTGTGTGGGTGAATTTGAATATCTTTCTCGTCGTTTATTATTATATTTTTCAATTAAAATACTTTTATTCCATTTTTTATTTCAAAAAAAATTTCATTTAAATAAATAATTTTTAATTTTGCGTAGGTTATTTATATTTGTTAGTTTTTTTTTTGTGGTCTTTGGCTGGATTTCATTTTGTTTTTATATAATTTTGGAAAATTTCAATTTAAATTTTAAGTTTTTTTTTTGGAATTTATGCGTCGCTGTAGGAAGATGTAAATTTGATTTCTGTTATAGAGACATTTACCCAAGTTACTCTCAAATATTTATTGAAATTTACAAAGATCTTAACTGAAAAATTTAAATGGGAAAAGTGAAAATAATTGGAGTTTTTTAATTAATATTTCTACTAAAAGTTGGTTCAAAGAAAAGGAAATAATACACTAATTCTCCAGAAAATTTTTTCTTCTACTTTATTTTCTTGCTTCAATTTTTCTATTTTCAATAAATTAAAATTAAATTTTATTGCTCGCTTGAAACATTGAACTATCTACAAAATTTATATATTTAAAGTGTTGGTCATAAATAATTGAAAACTGAGCTGAGAAAACCCCCCTCGAATCACACACAAAGTTCAATTATTTTAAAATATAAATTTCATTCTTATATGCACCACGTTTACAATGTTGTTCACTGACGGAGATCGGAGGAAATCTGATATTTTAAACAACCAAAAGCAACAATAATAATATTAAAAAAAACCCTGAAACATTTCAGGACAAAAGGAAAATCAAATTTCCACAACATTAACAACAAAAAAAAAAAAAGCCATAATGACTTTTTTTTTATTCCTCATTTTTTTTATGCTTTTGAATTGCATATACTTTTTTTTTATATAATAAATGACGTTGCACAACAAAATGATGACGTTTTATGTATAATTTTACCTTGTGGTTTGGTTAGGAATTCTATGTTACAGCGACCATAGAGCAGAACGTGGTCGAAGGGGGGAAAGAACACAAATTGTTTAACCAGTTTTCTTTTTATTTATTATTACACAATAAAAGTCCAAAACATAATTTTTTTTTTGTCAGTTGAGAATTGAAACAACAACAACAATAAAATATGAAAATTGATGACGTTTTACAAAAAAAAAAATATTATTTACCTGGGGACAACAAATATACAAAATTGGGAGAGCAAAAACTTGGAGATGACTGTACTTAAAAAAAAAAAAAGTAAATCGTTGTCGTTGTAATTTAGTGCAATTTCAGTTTCAATTTTCCAGAAAAATATAGTGTGGAATTAATGGGTCGAATATCAACACAAAATTTTTTTGTTTTTATGTTGCTGACATGTGGAATTTTGTGTTGTCCAACGAAGGTGGAAATTTTACTTCTTTTTTTTTTTTTTGTATAAAACCATTTTTGTCAGCACTATTTACTTTTCGTATACCAATAAATTTCCAGGTCAAATAATTAAGGTTAATAAACAACAGAGAAGAAAAAAAATTATTCGTTCAGCGTTTTTTTTCCATTCTTTCTTTCAGTGTTTAAAAGGTTTAAGGTATAGTAAAAAAAAAAAGGTATATTAATTTTTTGTTGTAAGAAAGAAAACAAAAAGGTTCAGTGAACTTTCGGAAATTGATTTTTTTCTGGTGTTGTTTGATTATTGTGGTGGTGTACACGTTATAGATGAAGAGAGTGTTTTGGAGTCATGATTATTTTGATTTCTTTATAATCGCGTATACATAAAAAGTAATTTTAAGTAAATCATTTTTAAAGTTTTTTTTGGCAAATCACGTTTTTCTTAAACCCACGTGGCTATTTTAATTTTTTTTTGTTTAATTATAAACATTTTACCTTTTCGATCAAAATTTGATTAATTTCACTATTTTTAAAGTATAAGGTGGGTTGTAAGACCATTTTTTTCGATGGTGGGCTTTTGGGAGGCTTTTAATTAAAACGATTATTTGGGTGGAAATAGAGAATTAATTAATATGCTGTAAAGACTAAAGAGTTGAGAAAGGTTTTCCATCGTTTCAATTAAATTGAATAAAGGAGTCTTTGAAGAATTAAATTTTGGTTTGAAATTTATTTGATTTCAAAGATAAATGTCCTTTATTTCAAGATGTCTTTAATTTTTTTTTGAAGAGAAGATATGGTTTTTATTTAACACGTTAATCACCACGATAATTTCAATAAAATTATCCTGGTCCTGGTAGGCTAAGCCTTTGTAAGATACAGGAAATTTATCGTTTGCGTCTGACTGACATGGCCTTCTACTAAATCCCGTATTGCAGACATATATGTCTGCCATGGCTCATGTAGAACTTCTTAGTGTCGGACACATATGACTGACGTGGCGATTAACGTGTTAAAGAAAATTCTCATTCTATGTGAACAGTCCCAGTTTTGAAAGAGATCAGTCCAATTTTGTGATAGTGCAGTTCCTATTTCAACAAGGAAGTACTTCTATTCAAGCGAATTGTTCTTCATTCTGTCATGAGGACAGTCTTTATTTCATTGGGCTGACAATTAAAGCCGCTCTCATGCTCAATACACGAATAGGAAATTCCCTAACTTAAGACTCAGTCCTACATTTGCCATTTTAAATCCTATTTATATAACATGAATAAAGCTTTTAAAAATATATCATAAAAATTAATTTAAAATTCTCAATGGACAAATTAAAATTGATACATTACAGAAAAACCAAATTTTTATCTATACACTAATTTTTGTGTTCGTCCTTTTTGAAGTCCATATATGGTGTCAGTTGATTTCCATATCATATATATATATCCTTTAATAGTGTCAGGAATGTAATTTGTATATATACAACAGAGAAAACATTAAATTTAATATTTTTTTTGCCATTTAATGGGCAAAAATGTTATAGTTTTTGTTTTTTGTGTTTTATTAAATGAGATAAAAAACAAAAATTCAAATAATAAAAATCCTGAAAAATTGTTATTATACTTATTTGTTTTTTGTGTTGTTGTTTGGATGGAAAAATCTCTGGGAAAATGATGAAAATTTGTGTTTTTTTGATAAACAAATAAAATGTATAAAAAAATAATATTTTATTTAAATTGGATTTTTTTTTTTTAATAATAATACTTTTTAGATTTGATCCTTGTTTTTGGTTAAAAATAATATTTAATTGTTTTTTTCACTCTGCCACTACATGAACTTTTAATGTTTTTTGTATACAAGTGAAAAGTTCATTGAAATTTTGATGATTTTTGAAAAAATGGAATAAAATTTTTGCTACAAAAAGAAATACCAATTAATAAGTATATTTTTTTATTTGTACAAATATGAGAATTTTTTAGTATGTAAATAGTTTTTTCATATAGAAATAATAGAAAATTTCAATTTGTACACGAAATTTTTAATCAATTTTCCAATTTCTGGTCCACCAATAATTTTAATTATACATAAATTTTTGCTAAAAAAATTTCATAATTAAAAAGAATTGATTAAAAATTTGAATGATTATTTAAATGGCACGTAAAATTTACTATATATTATAATTTTATCATCAAATTTTTCATTGACATATGATGAAAATTTTAATTCGTCCTTTTATGCAAGACTGAAATTCTTCGTACATTATTTGTTATAGTATAATTCTGTACCATCAATTTTTTATGTCATTATCAATTATATATTTTAATTATTTGCATATTTTCCACATATTTTTATACTTAAATTTAATCATTATATAATTTTTTTTTCTTTTGAAATATTTCACATATGAGAAAATATTGAAAATAATTGAATGTGGTAACTCTACAAAAAGTATAGAAAAAACCAATAATACTTCTTAAAGTATACTGCAACACAAGATCAAATATATTTTTAATGGTAAAATAATTTTCTCTCCCCGCCCCATATCACAATCAGTCATTTCATATTTTCATCGTTATATTTCCCTTTTAGGATTTAATTTTGATATAAATTTCACAGCAATATAAAACCATTGAAAAATTTCATTATTAATTTTTTATGGTGTAATTATATTGTATACCAAAAAAAGCATAGAGTGATGATATACATAGATGAGACGATATGCCATCAGATTATATTTTTTTTTTACTTTAAATACATATTAAAATGTTTGTATCGCTGCTGCTGTTTTTGTAAATATACAACATAATTTAAAAATGATGCTGGCAATATTATTTTGAAAATTTAATATACTATATACATATTCTTCCTTATATAATGTGATGCCATTCACCCACATTGTACAAAAAATAATATGGAATCCGCATGAGAAACATAATTTTTAAATATATTTTTTCAATACTACAAAATAGAAAATTGTAAATGAGATATGGAATTTTATAGTAGTAAGTAATGGAATAAATAATTAAAATATATATTTCCTATTGGAATTTTCATGGGGGGACCAATGTAAAGTTTGAAATTAATAATAAAAATTTTGGTATTAATATGTTAAATTCATTCATTTTGAAATTTAGATTGCGAATGGAAGTAGTCATACAATAATTGATTTATAGTCTTTGTAAGCTGCAGTAGAGAACTGATTATACAGTTGAAGGACTTAGTTGGACTATATATTCTTATAGTTTCAGTCCAATTTCGATCACTTACTTATTTGATTGAAAATTTAGAATAATAATTAATACCACTAGTCCGATAACACATACTTATATTCCCTTGTGTCCTTTTAACTTAAATTTAGATTATTTCCTGTACGAAATTTTGTAAATTTCCAAAAAAATTGAATTTGACTTCATAGTCTCCATCGCCATTAAATTGAGATAAGAGAATCTGAAATAGCATTAGTTTTAGTTATACCTAAATTTTCTGTTAACAAAATTTTCTGCACAATTTTCATATTCTTCGGAAACTAATGAAAAAAGTAATAAAATAAAATGAAACAATGTAAGTCAAAAAAAATGAAAAAAAGAATCATAATAATAATCCTTGAAAAATGTATAATTTTTTTTTTATTTTACTATTTACAATATTTTGCATAAAAAATGTTGTGTGAAACGAAATGCATTACTAATTGCACACACACAAAATGAGAAAATATGTAAATTCTTTATTATTAATATTTTTTTTTTCAATAATTAAAAATTCACATTTTACCACTTAAAAGTATCTTAAATAGATTTTTCTCTTTTCAATACTTTTATAATATAAATTAAATATTCAAGCGTTTTTTTTTTGTCATAATCTCACATAATCATAATCTTTGAAAATTTAGTATTTAAATATAAAAAGAAGGAAAATATATATATAAATTTTCTAGATATTAATTTGTGCAAAAAATTTGTATGTGAATAAATTGTTAAAGCAATTAAGTGATAAATTTCACTTAATACTAATTTTAAATATGATTTAATTAATTATTAATTTAATTTCAAAAGAATAAAAAAATGTAACATAAATATATATATAATTAATTCATCAATAAATTAATTATCATCTAATTAATCATAGTTATGATTAATTGATATATTTATATTATTATGGCAAATATTCAATGTCTAACCTCAATTGAAAAAATATATTTGTATAATATCAAATTTCTTGTGAATCATCGTAATCATTAAAATGCCTTACACGCGGAATTTTATATTTATTACTAAACTTTTTGTTATATAGGTAATAAAATATTTTTGATTGTGGTATAATTTTTGTAATTTAATTATAATTTCGTTGAATCAGCTTTTGTGACCTTTTTTTTTTGTTTAGTTTCAGGTCATTATAAGTATAAATGTTTGATTTACAAAATATGATTAACAGATTGTATAAATTAGTTAAGGGAAATTATGTACATAGTTAAGATTTCTTACAAACGAATATGAAATTAAGGAAATTTGAGATTTGTTACAGGTAATAATGCGAATTAGATTTATTTCTTGGTTTAACTTATATTAAACTTTAAAATAATTTGCATTGTAATTTTAAATTTATTGGTTTGGTGTTAAGGAGAAAATAAGAATTTTATTTACTATATTTAATTGTTAGTAATTATGGTTACTAACAATCAGTAAAATTAGGGAAAAATTGATATTTATGTCGACCGTAAATTAGACAGAAAATTAATCTTGACATCGTCACTAAATCAGGAAAAAATTGGCCTTAATAGGACTGACAAACTAATTTGGTAAAAATTTTAACCACTTTTAATTGATAATTAATTAATTTGCATGACTATAATATCATTTGTAGTAGACTTTATACTAATTCTAGATAATTTTAATCATTTTTATATAATTTTTAATCAAATTTTAATAATTTTTTGTTATCAAAATAGTAAATTTGTTAAAAAACTGATTTTAGTCGAACATAATTAAAGTTAGCTGTCATAAAATAAAATATCTATTCCATTTTATGGATTTATATTGCTAAAGTAACTATTTTTGCTACTAATCAATGTATTAAATAATTAATTGCTAAAAAAATTAATTCTTCTATTGACGAATTAAGTGAAAAAGTAAATTTGTCAAAAATATAATTGACTTAGTATATTTCTTCAAATTAATCATACTAGCTTAATTTTAAAGAAACATAAACTAATATTAAATTATTAATCTAAAATTAAATTTAATTCTAAATTTATATTAAAATCGTTTAAAAAATACATAATTAAATTAAATCATTCTATTATATATTATTATGTCACAATTTAATTGATAAAAAATTTCTTCAACAACAGAACAGAAAATTTATCTTTTTTTCTATTAAATTTAAATAATTTATAGATAGAAAAAAAAAATGACTCAAAATTTAATTCATTAATTCATAAAAGTTTTATATATTTCTGTAGATTTTTATAATAAGAAAATCTATAAAATTATGAATGAAGTCATCGTGTTCTAGAATTTCTCTTAGTCGATCATAAAAATATAAGTCAAAATTTTTTTATTTTTTTTTTAGTATTTTTTCTAATATAAATAAAAATTTTCTATACTTAATTTTTTTATATCACAAAAAAAGTAATTTATTAACAATTTATTTCTATTTAAATATTTAATTTTTGATGTGGAGAGATCACAACAAAAAAATAATTCGCTTTTTACTTTACCTTAACAACAAAAATGTTTGTTATTTTTTTTTTTTTGAAATTTCAATTGGGAAAAATGTTCATGATTATTTTTAGTTTTTTTTTTTAACTGAAATTAAATTAATAATAATATAAAAAATTGAATAAATAACACGTTTTCAATTAAAAATTATTCTAAAACATTTTTTTTTTTTTTTAAATAATATGTAAACATTGTATACACAAATTTTTGGATTAGGAAGTTCTCTAAAATTCCACAAAATATACAAAAAATTTAGAAATTATTGAAATTAAATTTAAAAAAAAAATAAAAATATAAAAATATTTTTTAATTTGTTTTGGGTTCAGGACTTTTTTTGGGAGGTTGGCATTTAAATTTAAAATTTTTGTGTACGAAAAATTAGTGTATGTTTCGTAAATTCTATTAAAAAAAACCATAATAAATAATAATATTTAATTTTGTAATTAATGCATTCATTGTTATACAACACCACAAAAAAAAAAAATGAAAATCTCTGTACGTGTTTAAATAAATATTTTACATGTTGATTGCCAGTGCCAGCCATCATCATCATAAACATTCAATTGTTTTTCCCCCAAAAAAAATCAGCAAAAAGCTTTTTACTATACATGATTTTCTATGCTGGTTGGAAATAAATTTTTCTGAAATTTTTTGTAATTATACATTTTTTTATTTATTTATTTTTATTATTTATAAAAATTAAATGTTTTTGAAATATACGAAAAATACAACGACGTGCCTTGAAATTGTTAATTGTTGAAAAAAAATATATAAATATAAATATGTTTATATATGCTTTTTTGTGTGGTGGATGGTGCTAAAAAAAGTAGAAGCGTTTATTAGTACCTTTACCTAAGGTGTGAATATTTTTTTTTGTGTTTAGGAAAAGTTTATAATGAAAAATAATAATATAGGATGGTTAAAAAAATGTTGACCTGTAATTAGTTTTTATTTGTTAGAAGATATATTTTTTTTTTTGGTATTTATCATTTTTTTATACGTTTTTACAATAGTTAACTTTGTTAGTGGCTGAAAAAAATGTTAGTTGAATGACCGATTTGTTATAAACGATCAATATCATTTTTGGATACAGTATAATGAAATGATAGTTTAAAAGTTTACAGTCATTTTTGACAGAAATATATTTGATTAATAGTTAGATTATAGATTTTGACAGTTATTGGTTTGGTTTTTGACAGTTATTGGTTTGATTTTTGACAGTTATTGGTTTGATTTTGATAGAGTAATTTAATGGAAATTTGTGTAATTAGAAAATTTTAGTCCTATATATTAAATTAATTTAAGAGACTTGCAAAATTTTGATAGTCGCGCACTTATAGATTTTATCGATGATTTTTGATATTAATTTAATTAATTTAATTTTTTTTTAATTAATGCAAAAATGCATGAAAAACATTTTCAATAATTTGAACAACTTCGACCCCCCTCCACCTAATACATTTCTACAAATCTTTTGAAAATGAATAATTAGAAATTTCCTCAAAAAAACAATTAAATTTTTATTACATATTTAAAATTAAATTTTTCTTTAAAAAAAAAAATCATTTTTATTGTTTATAAAAAATTTATTTGAAGAAAAATGCAAATTTTTTTTTTTATGACTAATTTCAAAAATTTTGATTGGTAAATAAAAAAATTTATGACTAAAAAAAAAAAATACATTTTTTACAAATCGCAGTTTTTCTTGAATGAAATTACAAATATTTATTTACAAAATTTCTTAGAAATGATTATTAGTATACTATAGTAGAGTGTCGTTGCCCAGTCATCTTTTAGTAAACAATATTGTTGTAAAATTATATTTACATATAAAATATTTAATAAGAAAAATGATTTTGTTGGTTGAACTAATTAAATAAAATAAATATAAAATTGTGATTATAATTAATAATCTATAAACACAATTTATTTTTTATCAAAAAAAATTATTAAATATATTTACGAGTATATAAATGAAAATGTAATTAAAAACCATAAATTTATTAAAAACCAAATTGATTAAATAACAAATTATAGTCGAAATTGAAAAATTGTATTGAAAACCAACCAGAAATCAAAGTTGAAATTAGGCAAAAAATTGATATTTCAAAAATTAATTGAATAAAGCTTCAATATATTTAGCAATTTCAAACTTTTTATAATTGAAGTGCTTTAATTTAATTGTTGGTTGGTTTGATAGGGGGATTGGAACGGCCAATCCACGTACCTAGACCCTACGGTCCGTTGTACCCCCTTACGAAACGTTCCTTAGAAGATTCACCACGAATCGTGCCATGACACTTCTTTAATAAATTTTACCAGCGTATCAGGTTTTTCCGTGACTAAATCACTTAAATTTTCTGCAATATAAAAACCAATAGGTTTTGTCATGTTCAGAATTAATCTAGATAAATTAGCATTGGGGTCACCTCAGAGTAGATTTGTGTGAAGACAGCTGTCTAGAGCGACCCATCTCAATCTATTTTGTCCTTCCAACCATAGTTTTAAGCGTCTTTTAATCCAGCTAACAGGGTAACCGATATGACAAGTTGGCAGGTTGGTGTCTGTTGCACCTTTCCTGGGCAACTCATCGGCTTCTTCATTACCTACTATATCACGATGTCCTGCAGACCAAATAATCATGAAATTTTCATTATTAGATTTTATTGTTACTTTGCCATTAAATTTTTGTAAAATTTGCTAAAAATTGATTTACAACATTTTGAATTTTAGTTTGTCCGTATGTTTAGTATCTACTAAACTGCTCAAATTATATATGACTCAGCTTGAGTTACAGTAGAAATTTATACATAAATTTTCTTGTTTATGTTGATACTATATAAAACAACACCACACACAAAAAATACACCTGTGTTATCGGATTATACAATATTATTGATAACGAATGTTTTTTTTTTTCACTGAAATTTAATTTAAAACGCTTAAAATATATAAATGATAAATAAAGCTTTATCTTTATGATAGATAATTTATTTTATTTATTTATTTTTGTATATTTTTAGTTTTTGAAATTGTATATACGAGTTTTTTTTATTTAATAAAGTGATAAAAATCAATATTAAGTAGCGATAGTAGAGTATATTTGGGGGCATATGCGTCCCGAATGGAAAATTCATTAATTAACTTGAAAATTAGGTCTATAAAGTATACTAAGGAAAATCTTGCTTCTATATTGTATTTAATTTCTTTGCAGAGAAATTTTGCAAAATAATCAAATGATTATCTGGTAATTTGGCAAATTTCTCTGTGAAATGTCACGGTGAAATTGTAAATTGTCTATGACATTTTTTGACAACATTTCGTATTTAAAGGTCTCTCAGGTCTGTTTTGATTTGATTTTGAAATTTGATTCCTTCTCCTACAAAAATAGTTTAATAACGCCATCACTGCTCCATAATAAAATCAATAAATAAAATTCTTTAAATTTCTATGCTTTTTTTTATACAAAAAAAAAAATAAAAAAAAAATACGGAAAATTTTTGATATTTTTTTTTTACAAAATAAAAAATAAAATAAATAAAAATATCTTAAAAAAAAAAATCAAATATTTAAACAAAAAACAAAAAATATACTAAAGAAATCGATAAATTTTTTTGATATTGAAAATCTTTTTGATTAGCATAAAAATTATATAATTTCTTTTATAAATAATAAAATTTATGCTTAAAAGCCCCCCATGTGACTTTTTAAAATACAACAAAAAAAAAACTTAAAAACTGGTTTTGAAAAAAAACAAACAAATTTTTTTTTTTGGTATTATAAAACAAACCAAAAAAAACTGTTAAGAAAAGCCTGAAAAAAAGATATTTTTGAAAAAAAAAAAGTTTCAAATATTTAGTTTGTTTTGTCAACGGTTTTTAAAATCCCCAAAAAACTTGAAGAACTTCAAAACCAGTTTTCTTAGTCATTCAAATCAAGAAAATCATTTCTTTTTATTATTAAACAATCGAAATGAGCATAAATTTTTATGTTAAGATATTTCTTTGAAATCATTCGATTTTGGTTTTTTTTTTGTTGTTAAAAGTTTCAAATATAAATTTTTTTTGGTATGCTAATGAAATTTATGCTAAGACACTATATGGAATATTGATCAATTTATATAATTATGTGTAGGCGGTCGTCACGCAAAAAAAAATATGAGTTGTTCTTAAGCTGTGGTACGAGGTAGGATTTGATCAATAATGTAAAATAATCAATAATAATTGAAAAATCAAAGCAACTCTGAATTTGACAGTGAATTTGAATATTTCTGTCAAAAGAATTGTTGATCTGTCATAAACATTTTCTATCTGTCACAAACATTGTCGAACTGTCCAAAAATATTTCAATTTCTGTCGAAATATAGTCAAAAATTTGTGTGTCGATCATGAAATTTTGGTCATTTTAACTGTCGATCAATAGTCATACACGATCAGTTGTGAATTCTCTAATTACTGAATCACTAATTTAAGAATTCAGTAAATTAGAAGTAAAATTTATACTATAAATTATTACAAATTTATACTAAATTTTGATAGAATTTAGCAAAATTTTAACAGAATTTACTAAAGTGTACAAGTAATTTACGGAAATCTAACTATCAACCAGACAAAAATCATATCTGAAATTTATCATTAAACGCCAAACTCTAATCATTTATGACTCGTTAAAAAAAATATTTTTATTACACTTTAACTTTTAATAAAAAAATAAAAAAAAATATTGATGCGATCATGATCGAAATTTTAATAAATAATTTTTTGCCAACATTTTTTTTTTTTATAAACACTTTAATAAAGTCCTACCTTTATTTAGAATTTCAGATTAAATTTTAGGTTATTTACAAAATTCCATACTGTATACCCATAAGCATAAATATTGATTTACCAAAAAAAAAAAATATACTTAATATTAGGCAATAACATAAAAATATTATCACAAAAAAAAAAAATATGTTTATCAAAATTTTTTATATTAAATTTATTTTATTTATTTTTTTTTTCGTTTCAGGTATGTGAATTTTTTATCCGACTTTACTTTGAGCATAAACAAAAAAATTATTTATATTGAAGGAGAGATACTAAATTTGATAATTTCTTATCAAAAAAAAAATTTTTTGTAAGTTTTTTTTAATAAAATTTAATTTTTATTTCGATTGTGTGGATCATAAAAAATTGAACTTAAAGTTAAAAATGAAATTTAAAATGTCATGTTTTTTTTTGTCGTCTGGAAGATTATCAAAAATAATTTTTGGACTATAATTTAAAAATAAATTGAATTTTATTGGTTATATTTTGGTTTAAAATAAATAAAATTTAAAAAATTATTATTAGAAAATTATTGATTCTTTAAATTTGGTGATAAATTTTTTTTTTAAACTAAAATTTCAACATTTTAATATAAAATATCAATTAAAAAAAGTACTTGAAATTTATTGACGTCATTTTCTTTTTAAAATTTTTTTAGGTAATTTTTGATTATTCACGATATTTGCGTCTATTATGTACTTGTCGGTCTGTTGTCTGTCGAAAAATATATTGATTAAGTATACCAAAGTATACTTGGGAAAATAGTTTCAATTACTTCTTTGTGAGTAGACAATTTCACTAAATCGAATATGATTTCTCCTTCTATATATTTCTCCAAATTGTTGGAATAATAATTTTTTTGATTAATTTCATATAAAATTTTGAAAATTGATCTCACAAATGGTTTTTTGTGGGATTAAATTTGTCGGTTAAATTTGGTATAAACTGCGCCGCGGTTTCCTATTCGAAATCAGTCAAAAATTTTTAATTACAAACAAAAATCTTTAAATTGAAAATGAAATATATACGATCATTAATTAAAATTTCTATATGTCAAGGGAAGGGATCATAAAATATTACAAATTTTAAGGCTTAACTAAAAAAAAATTTTATTACTTATATAAAAAATTTTCAAAGATTATTTTTTAAAATATTTACGAAATTTCTAAAAATAAAAATTATATTTATTTATTATTTTCAATAATTATTTTTTTTTTTTGTTATCTTCCCAAAAAAATAGCAAAAGGAGGTTTGGCTTTATAGACTCTTAAATTAATTACATTTACTTATAATTTTTTTTTGTTGTTGTTGAAAAAGGTTTAACAAAAAAATTATTATTTTAAATAGCTTACAAAATATTTATATGTTATTACTTGTCAAAAGGTGATAATGAATTACAAACTCCTCTGTTTGTATAGTAAATTTTTAGTAAATATTATTTTTTTTTTGCTATGAAACTTTTTTATTGATTAATTTTTCGAAAAAATTTAAATGAAATCGATTGTGTTTTTGCCTTAGCCAAAGATAGTATTTATTTAATTTGGCACTGTTGCTATGATATTGACATTGACTCGCTTTGCACTTGAAATATTTCTAGGATATATAAAAATTTCATATCACAATTTCGATCATTCTCTATTCATTCATTTAAAATTTTCAACAAATTTTTAACAAATTTTCAACAAATTTTTAACAAATTTTTGACAAATTTTCATCAAAAATTTTTGTGATGAAACTTGGAAATATTGAAATATCAGACTGAAATTTGTCATATATATTTTTTTTCATCTAATAATTTCAAAATTGTGAAACCATTAATTAATTACTATATGTACAAACAATCATTTAATCATACTAATTAAAAATTATCCTACTAATAACAAAATAATTAAAAATTTAAACTGTTCCATTATATATACATAATTATCATTTTCGTAAAATTATAAATAAAACACGATTTAATGCGCTCAATTTCACAATTTCAAAGCAGTTAAATAACATAAAAAAAGCCAATTAGAAGAGAAAATAAACAAATTCACGTTCAATTTATGACTTAGCATAAAACACCATTTTAAAACTAAATAATAAATACATATATTTTTCTCTGTTTGTTTGTAAAGTGATAATTTATATACCTGTGTGTGATGCCTGACAGTTCATTTTTTCACCATTTAATTTCAATTTTTATTATTTTCAATCACGTATAAATATTTAAAAAAAAAACAAATTCACATTTCTCTCTGATGGTCAAAAATGTGGAGATTTCGTCGATAAGAAGAAAATTAACCCGACAACGGAAAACCAAAAAAATCATTTGTTTAACTAAGCATCACACGTCAAATGAAATTGTGTTATTAAACATCACAAAAACACTCATTAACTTAATATTAGCTAAAGGCTATTCGCTTGATTTTGGTGTGTGTGTGATGGACTCATTTATAAAACAATAATCAATTTTGTTGTTTTTTTAACACGCTGGAAATTGAAGCTTGACAGTTACTCTAATTATGTTTATGTCTTTTTAACAATCATTATTTTTTGATTGCTCTAAGTGGTTTTTGTTTTGTATAATTTTTTTGGTATTTGTATAGTGTTTGAATTTTGTGTCCACAGGAAATAATTTTAAGTGTTTATTTGTGAATTTTTAGTGTCGAAAGATTTGTGCAGAAAGCAAAGAATATGGAGAAAATATTTAGGGGGGGAAAATTCAGAGAAAGTGTTGTTGGAATAATAATGAAAATTTGTTGCATATCATAAGCTTTTCTATCCATTTTACCATCAGTTTTCATTAATATTATCCAGAAATGATATTTCTTCCCTGATGCTATCTTTCTGTGATGGACTATCAGGCAATTGACTTGCAATATTGTACATTTTCTACATCTACATCATAAACTTTACAAAAGGATCTTTTTACAAATATACTTTACTATGCAACATGTTGATTTTCATATCAATTATAATTATGTATTCCCATTAATTTTCCTTAGTAATCAAAATTTCCTTATCGAAGTCGAAATTATTCAGGAGAATTATAGTTCAGGTATTTTAACCAATTTTACTATATTACTTCTGTTTCATAATCATCTTTCGCGTGACCTGTTCTTTCGTAACAAAAATTCTTCATTTGCAAAGAAATATCTACAAAAAGTCAACAATTATACCGAAACTGTAACGTTATCATTTAACTTCTTCGTAAAAAATCAAGTTAGTTACCCAAAACTTTCCATTTTTTCCTACAAATTTATACATAAGATAAATATTTTATAAATTACTATTTATGGTTGAATTTAGCTCAAGGCTATAATTTATAATATACGTTTATATATTTTACGGAATTCCGCTCTTATACTTTCCATAATTCATTTGACAATTATTATTTTATGAAGCTGTCAAATTAAGTTACTATTTAATGTTATAAATTATTAGAACCTAATTATATATCTAAACAAAATATTGAATCCCGAATATTATTTTCAATAATTTTGTTACATAATTTTTTTTTTTTGTTGGTAAAATCGCGTAAAATTATAATTTACAAATCATAGTAATTTTCATTTTTTTCACCTAAATAAACAAAAAACTGAAAAACTAACCTCAATTAAATTTTTTTTGTATAATTTTTTCAATTATTCAAACATAACTAACTATTCATTAAAATAAAAATATTTATGTTTCTGTATACTAAAATGCAGTTTACTATATAGAAAACTGTGTTACCTTATGGTATACAAAAAAAATTATGTATAGGCATGAGAGTAGCATAAAAAAAAACTAAATTACTGGATAATCCATAGAAGAAGAAACTTCTGTAGCTACAATGAATATATATAGTATAGTAGTTTAGTTACAATCAGAGTGTGTAAAACATTCATGGCTAATGAATTTTTCATCGTTTTTACATGCCAGAGCATAAAAAAAAGGTAAAAATAAAAAAAATTTACTCTATATCTGACAGATATACTACTTTTTGTGCATATTTACTCTATAAAATACTGATTTTTGTTTTTTTTTTGCGTTCATGTAGAGATATTTTCGCGCTATGTTTCACAAATACCTTTTAAATATATTTTTTTTGTTGAACAAATATGCTACTATATGGTTTGTGGACTGAGTTACCAAAGTTATGTGCATCCGTAACCATCAGAGATATGAAGAATAAAAATTTCGATACTATAGTATAGAAGTAGAGTGAGATATTGAGAGTATAGTCTACTCAAATATGAGGGGGATATGGTATACAAAAAATAGTACGAAATGCATTTTATAGATACAATAAATAATTTTCGGTTTTACACCCACCCACATAACATAATCTAAAATCATAAAAAATTCATTGTAGAAAATTGCAAAATTTTTTTATGTACATTTTTTGTAGACCAATTTTATTAATATGCGTGACGCCAAATTCGTTATTTGGTCGATTAACTCTATATGCTATTATAAAGCTTTTTTGGGAAAATAATCGGTTATTTTTTAATGAAAATTCATTTTTGTTGTATTAAAAATAGTGGAAGAAAATTTTTGTCTGATATTTATTGGAATTTATGAATTTTTCTTTTAATGTAAGTAATTATAATTTTGTAATTTTATGATTTAAGTATACTAAAGTTTTATGTTGTCTACGATGGTAAAAAAATGACTATAATATAACATCCTTTTTTTTCGTGGTAAAAGCTTTTAAGTAGCAATGAAACTTTATCTATAAAAATTTAATGTCTTTATAAAATAAATGTAATTTTTTTGATGATGGAAATTTTGATTTTCCTTTTTTTTTTTGGTATACTTATAATGTGACAATTAACAGAAATGATTGCATTATTATTGTTTAACATTTATTGGAATTTCTTGTAAAGAAATTTTTGTAAATTTTATTTATGAACTTTTTAAAGAATGAAACTTTGTAGAATAATTATATAGAAAAATTGTAATTATATCATGAGAATTTGTTCGTCTTAAATGAATCATTGAAATATTAATCGCGTTTTTGTTATCCTTTTATCACAAAATCATATTTTTATTAACAGAATTTATACGAAAAATAATATTATTTAATTCTTCCTCATTTAAGTGGAATGATTTTAGTCTAAAATTGTCAATAAATGTAGTAAATTTCCTTTCTGCAACTTCTAGGAATTTAATTAACCATCAAAAAAACCATTTACCAACATCAAATTACAAAAAACTCTCCACTATATAAAAATTCCAAATAAAATTATTATCACAAAAATGTCCAGACTATCATTAAATATCTATTAAATCATCATTCTCCTCAATTGACCCCTTATTTTACATCCCTAACGCAAATGCATACAATTATATCCTTAATTTTAAAAATAATCTTACCAAAAATGCAATTTTACTACCAGATTACAATCCGAATCCATTCAAATGTCCGTTTTAAACTAAACTTTTTCAACAAAAAAAAAATTAATAATATTATTTTTAAATATTTACATAAAAAAAATTTAATCCTTAAAACATAAACTAAATGTAACAGTATTATTTTTATTCATGTCCATCATACTAAAAAAACTGTCACCATAGGTAAATATATACCAAAAATCAAACTATACCTCTATATACGTATTATAATCCAGAAAAACAAGTTCAGGATCATAAAGGATTTACATTCCTTAAAAAAACATATATACACGATTTGGGTGTATAATAAAAATTAATGTGCATAAAAGTAGAGTAAACATTAACCCTATAACAAGTCAATATCCTTCTGTCTTTTGCATATTTATCCTTACCTACGTACGCACCTATCAATAAAAAGGATATTATAGCCGCTTTTGGTACGTGTATATGTACAACATTTTACTGTGAAACATTTACATAAATAAAATTTTTTATAATATTAAAATGTAAATACAATAATAATTTTTCATTTCTGTAGGTTTTTGGAAAAAAAAGGACATATGGCACCGATATATACGGACGATTACAAAATAAAAAAAGAGCTTATACTACGTAGTATTTATACATTTTTATGTACGGTACACGGTCAGCAAAAATATATAACTAACATTTTTTTTAATACATTTATATAAAAAGGAAAAATGAAAATTGTATACGTAAATGGTCAGTTTTTAAGGACAATTTTTATACAATATTAAAAATTAAACAAATTAGATATGAGTCACGTGTCAAATATGAAATTACGTATAAAATTTAATCCCTCTCTATCTACCCGGGTATATTTTATTTTTTTTAGTTGTTTTTGTACGACGTTATCCTTTTATGTAAAAAGCGCATATTTTCGGTATATAACAAAAAAAGTTGAATTTTTTTAATAATAATAATAAAAAAAGGATACACAGACGTAAAAATGTCCAATTTTGTGTTGTTTTAAATTCACACTTTTTTTTTTTTTGAAAGGAGGACACAGTAGTAGGGAAGATGATTTTGAACGTGTAAGGAAGATAATTTTTATAAATAATAATAAAAATGAAATAATAAAAACGTATAATATTTTATTGTGTTTTTTTTTTTTTTGGGTTGAACAAAAATATAATATTTAAATACATTTTTATATACGTATTATACGCTTTTTTTTTTTGTCATATATGTATAATATTTTATGAACTTAAATTGAGGGTGAAAATGAATTTTTGGTAAAAAAAAAAATCTGTCCACGAATAAATTTTTATTATTTTTCTGTCGTATTTAACAAACAAAAAAATGCCCTGCGTGAATACGGAAATATATAAACGTAAAAATTATACAAAACATTTAAAAATTATATTATATACTTTATACATAGACTCTGTAAGTTGAGGGTTAAGTTTTGGGTTTAATGATTCAGTTAAGTAAATTGTAAAACTAAAAAAGAGAAGTAAAAAGTTACGTGCCATATTTAAATAGTAAATTTTTGGTATATGCTATTTTTCACTATAGCTTCTTTTCATGTTGCTTAAAAATATAGAAATCTTTGTCCGATATTTTGTCCGATATAGAAATCTTTGTCCGATATTAAAAATATAGAAATCTTTGTCCGATATGTTCTATATACTAAATTAAAGATTGAAATCTCTATTTTTAGAATTTATTTGGTATTTTAATTGTATCTTAAAAATTGAGTACATTGGAGAGCATGCAGAAGGTAGGTCTCTCTTTGCAGACTTTATTTCAATTTTTTTTGCTATATAACTTGGACAAAGATAAGAAGATAATCGGAATCGGTTTATAGATTTTTATTAGAATTAAATTTCCCCGTCGATAGACACTAAATTCATCAATATTAGAGAAATTTACGCAAAAAAAAAAAAGGCAAGGTTCTCCCCCCTCCCTTGATTGCGAACTTTGCCATTTTTTTGGCGTAAAATATCTATTTTTTCTCCAATATTGGTGAATTTAGTGTCTATCGACGGAGAATTTTATTAATAACAAATTTGCCAAATTATATAGCTCGTCCTTTTTTTTTAATACGTTTTTTAACAATCTTTCCAATCTTTCCATCAGTAAAACGATTTTTTTTTTTGCATCACAAATTAATAAAATATTTTTCAATTTTTTTTTTTTGTTTGTTTGATGAAATAAAAAGGATTTTTTTATTTTATCCTTTTTTTTCTATATCATTACGTATTGTATGTGTATGTATGTATAAATTTTCAAATTATATAAAAAAAAAATTGAAATTTTTATTATATTGGCACTTTTATGGTTCAACAAATCGCAATTTTTCACTATAAAATAAAAATTTCCACCTTTTTGGGTTGTCACACATATACGAGCATACGTATATATATTGAGTCCTTGGAATGATTTTATGCTATAGAGTAAATGAGGGCACAATATGTCTTGACAAAAATATAAATAAAATAAAATATGAAAAAAAAAAAAAATTTGTTTCAAGTATTTTTCTTCTTTTTGTGTTACGCGCACAAAATTTTCCTTTTTTTTTTGTGTGAAGAAAAAAAATAAAGGAATTTTTCATATTTTCTTTATAATACATAAATTTTTTTTTATGTTACTTGTTACTCAAAAAAAGAAAAACCATTTATGCTTCTATTTATATTGTAAGTAAAAAATTCAGTAAATTTTTTTTTTGTCTATAAAATTTTTTTGGGTAGGAGAATATACAAATTGCTTTAAGGATTCTTCTCATATTTTTTTTTTCTTCTTCGGTTATTATTTTATGGAAAAAGGACAAATAGATGTTAAATTTTTTTTATAAATTTGCTGAAAAAAAGGATGACAGAAACAAAAAAAAATATGAAAATCATAAATGTAAATAATATAAAAAATGAAAAGTAGAACAAAAAAATTTATTCAAGAATTTTTCTTTTCTGTCTTTTGCATATTTTTTCCTTTTTTTTATGGATTTTCTTTTTGTGTAAGAACAATATGCGTTTACCCCCTCGAACTATAGAACACAACAAATAATATAAATTTTATATTTTGTTGAAAATTTATTTTTCCTTTTTTTATAGACGACCTCAACTTTTCTATAGAAACAAAAGGGAAAATTATTATAAATATTTGTTTTATAAATGACAAATATACAAAAGAAAATTTGTTGTAAAATAATTTAAGTGGGAGTAGAAAATTGTAGTAGATTTATAGACCAAGAAAATTACTTAACAATTTTAAGATAATTTTGAATGTGAAATAAGAAGGAAATATTATTTTCTATGATGATTTTTAATCAGAGAAGAATTAACTATAGTCGTGATGCTCTTATGTAGGATGGTAATTGATTCTTATCAAAAATATAAAGTAAGGAATTTTGAAAAGAAGAAAATCGTTGTTAAAGGGACATTTTTGGACCCACAGTATAGTAGAGAGTTGATTGCGAACTTAAACTATGCAATTCTATGAATTTTTGCTTCAAAGTTACAGCCTGACCTCCAGGAAAGAGTAGAGAGTTGATTGCGAACTTTAACTATGAAATTCTATGATTTTTTTCTTCAAAATTACAGCCTGACCTCCAGGAAAGAGTAGAGAGTTGATTGCGAACTTTAACTATGAAATTCTATGATTTTTTTCTTCAAAATTACAGCCTGACTTCCAGGAAAGAGTAGAGAGTTGATTACGAACTTTAACTATGCAATTATATGATTTTTTTCTTCAAAATTACAGCCTGACTTCTCGGAAAGAGTAGAGATTTGAATTCGAACTTTAACTATGCAATTCTATGCATTTTTGCTTCAAAATTACAGCCTGATTTCCAGAAAATGACAAAACTTTAGTATAAAAAAGAAACTATCCCAATAAAAAAAAAATTTCCTCTTCTATTTGAAATATTTAAAAAACTACTTAATTAACTTAATTTATCGAAATTCTATATACCCAAAAGTGTTATATACGAACTACTTCAAACAAAACAAATCAACTCAACTCTTCATTTTACCTCTTTTACCACTTTAACACACAAAAAATTGTTAAATTGTTGAAAGTTTCCTCTTCTTTTTCCTCAAAACACATTTTTATTGTTAATCACCAAAAATAAAAAAAAATGTAATCATTTTTAACATCTTAATTGCACTCGCTTTCCCCTTTCTATATACATATATCCTTTATATACACAAGTATGTGTACTAATAGCATTTATCAAACAATAAAGAAGAAAAAAAAAATTAAACAACCACTCCTTTAATATCCTTTTATATATACAATTTTTGTTGCTTCCAATCTTAATAAATGAACTTTTTACTTAAGTAAAGTACCAAAAGCCAAAACAAAACTCATTCACATATCCGTTTTTTTTTTATACACGTACAAAATTTTTGAGTATACATTTTACATTAAATGAAGAAATCATGTTCACTTTTTTTTTGTTTTCGTTCCCTAAATGCACATTTTTCATTATATACCATACCCCAAAAAATCCTTTTTGTTTATAAAAAAAACACCGAGAGAATGAGCCTTTTCGGAAGGAAAATTGTAATTGTATATGATTCACCTTTACAATAACAACAACAAAATGTTTCACCCTTTTTGCATTTAAAACCACACAAATTTTATTCTTTGTAACATTGTTGAATTTTCCACAATTTTTGTATCCTTTTACCTAAAATGTCTAATATCTTTTTGACATATTGAAAGCAACAAACACGGAAACCGAATATTAAAAAAAAAAACTATATATTAACACAACATGGAGAGGCGAGAGTATATAGTAGTTTGGAAAACCAAGTAGCACTCCTTTTTTTTTTTTTTTTTTGAATCAAGCAGCAATATAACAACATGACAGGATGTCGACAAAATACACAAATATTTATATACCAACACACAAGAAAAAAACACAATTTACTTATTTGAAATGATGATTATGATGGGGACTTTTCATTTTTCTTTTTTATGTTGTGGGTGTTTGGTTAATGTAAAAACATTAAAAAAAGAATAACAAGTTTGATGACGGGTTGTTGGTTAACGATGACGAATAATTACACAGAAAAGCAGAAAAAAAGGAATATAAAAGGACGAACGTTATCAAGGCAAAAAGGAAGAAGAGTTTCTTTTTAAAAGTATAGTTAATTGTGGGGGGGTTTTATATAAATGATTGTTTTATGGTTAATAGAATAATTTTGTTGAATTTTGGATGACTTAATTTTAAATTGTCTTCGAAGAAATTGACTTTCCTTAAATTGAGATATCAGAACAATTATGATTGGTGATGTCATCATCCACTAAAATTAAATTTCTAAGACCCAGCTGTTTAATCTAGTCTATAGTTTTTCCAGCTTCTCGTAAATAGTGTTTAATCCTAAATACTATTTATAAACTCTGCAGAGTCTCTTAGTTTTCATCCAATTCATTTCCAAAAGCTCTAATATACTTAAGACATTTTTTGTCGTATATCAGGAAGAGCGTTTTACCGGACATATTCCTGTGGTCTGTAAGACTTAATAGACTCAATAGACTCTACTCGATCGTAATCTGATATTTATTTGATTTGTGATTTGTTTATATCATTTGTGCTTTAAACAATTCCATTATCAAATAATCGCTGAAAAATGCATTAAATGTTCACGAATTTTTCCCCTATTAAAAATGTCCCTGGGTGTAAGAGAGTTGTCTAAAACAAATTTAATATTTTAATCAATATCTCATTCTAAACATAGTGTCGTATCATCATATCATAAGCTGTCTATTAAAATAATGACAATTCAATTAAACCTACCCTAAAAACCATTAATTTTTTTCCAGCATTTGAAAGCAAATAACTATTAATCTGACGATTTCATATACCTACCATCAGTCTTCAAAATTACTCCTTTATTGATTCATTTTCTCGACTAATCTGATTGAAATTTGAAACTAAATTAATTTAAATGCTATGGAGACCCTGTTGCCAGAATAAATTGAAACATCCTACCACCAAACACTTCCAGATTTTTTTTAAGTGGGAAAAAATATATGCAAGGAACATTTATAAATTGGATTTAATTGTATATATGCGATCTCGGAAGAATCCTTGAAGTTGATTGTATGAATCAAAGATGAGGCGATGACGATGTTTTGATGGTTGATTTTTTTTCTCTCTTTTTTAGTGTTTAGATTTTTTTCGTTTAATATATTTGAAATTATATATATTATGTAGAAAAAATATGTAGAAATAACAACGAGGAAATTTAAAGATCCTTGAAATATAATTGAGGACTTTATATATACATTATATGTATAAGGAGTTTTGGTATATATATATATAAATTTATGTACGATATGTAAATGTGAAGAGTTTATTATGTTTGATTTTTAATTGTATTAGGAAGAGGATATGGTATACAAAATGATGGTTGTTATATGTACATATATCTATAAATTAAGTACACACATCAATTCAAAAACAAAATTACATATTTATTCATATGAGTGTCATTCATCTATGATGGTTCCTTTTTAATGATACAAAATAAAATTTGTTTGGTGTGACGACAAAAATTGACAATAATTATTTGTAAAATGTTTCTTTAAGTATGTTTTTTAGATTTTAATTTCAAGTTTTAAGTGTATACGAAAATTATTACCAAAAAAATTTTTATTGTTGAATAGTGAAAAAGGGAATTTTAATTGTATGAAAATGTTTAGAGTTAAATATATTTTCAAGAGGTGCCCATTAAGTATAGTATACATAATTATTTTTAGTTAAATTTAGTTAAAACTTTTCACTCTTCCATATTTAAATAGTACCATAAAGTGTTCACATTTCAGTAAGTATATTATATACCTTTTTTTTGGAAAATATATTTTTGTTTAATTAGGTCCTGATTTTCTGAGAATTTAACAGAAATTAAAGGTATACTAATAATTAATTGTGTAAATATACGAATACGAGTCCTTTGTGGCCTAATTTTGGTCTACAAAAAATTCGATAAAAAAATTATATTTGTAGAAAGAAGATTTACTATCTTTAATGTAAATTAAATTTTCCGGTTCTCATATTTTCGAAATTTGATTAAGTTTGTGGGAAAAAATGATGTGTACCTAGTCACAGAAATGGACTCAAAAGTTGATTTAAATATAATTTAATTTGTCTATAATTAATTTTTTGAATAAATTTATGATTATAAATTCAATTTTGTACCTGAACTTATATATATTTTTTTGGACTAATATGATATTTAGTCCAAATTTTCTAATTAGTCCGATTATATATTTAGTTTTTTTTGGCAAACGTGATAAATATTTACATTACAAATTATAAATATTATTTACATAAAAATTTTCTACATTTTAAATTGCCATATAATTAATTAAAGGTTTTCCATTTTCATTTAAAATTTATATAAGTATTTACAAAACCATTTTGTATAATTGGATTACCATTTTTTTTATATTTATTATTCTTTTACATATTAAATTATAATCCAAACCCGTATTTTCCCATTTCTGATGTTTTGCACCTTTATAGAAAATTTCTAACCCAAAAAAAATAAAATGTAGAAAATTGTGGAAAATTTATATTTTACGATTTCCTTTACTAAAAAAAATTTTTTTTACTTTTACATATTTATTATACTCCAAATTTTTTTATTATTATTTATTTCAAAAAAATATAAATTTTTCTTTGAAATAATGTTGTCGCCATAATTTTTCTATTTTTGTCTCTCGTTTTATCCACTCTAGACATATTGGCGCTTTTATATTGAATGCTTATATATTATGATCATTTGCGTATATGAAGCAAAAAACTAGATTTTTCTTACCTAAAAATTATACTTAATCTTTAGAATAGCAAATCAAAAAAATTTTTTTGTAATGTTTGTGTTTTGTTACTGGTGGAAAACCTAAACTTTAAAAAAGTTGTAAATTTTTATAATTTTTATATGTTTTATTTCCTGTACACATAAAAAAAAAAACCAAAATTATTGTGGAAAATTGTCATAAAAATATTTGTAGAAAAATATTATACTTAAATAATTTTTCGTCTTTTTCGTTTTTTTTTTTGTTGTTTACGAAAGCTAAAAATTGCAATTTTATCAAAAAAAAAAATTAAGAAATTTATGTTCCCAAGAAAATTTATGTTACAGAGGCGTCAATGGTTTTTTTTTTGGGTTTTAGCCAGAGAAACTTTAATGGGAAATACCAAATGAAAAATTGAAAATTTTAAACAAATTATTTTTTAAATATTTAATTTTTTTGTTGAACTTTTTGTTGAAAAAAAATTCTATCTTAAAAATCTGTTCAATGATTTTTTTTTGTCTTGAAATAGAAAAATATTATTTCCTGTGTATCTTGTCTTAGAAAAAATTTTTTGTTATTGACCTGTCATTTATAGAATTGGCCTATTTTTCACGGAAATTTTGAACATCTGTTAAAGATATTTAAAAAAAAAAATCTTTGAATGTCATTGAACTATTTTTTGTGTAAGTTTATAGGCCATTTTAATTACTTATAGATTAAAATTCGTTGAAAAATAAAACTATAATCGATAATTTTTACTAATTCACAGTTCACAAAATTATTGATTCTTCAAATTTGAAAATTTTCCTTTTTTGGAATATTCAAAGTGCGAAATGAAAGCTTTAATATAATTTTTAAGACCCAAATATCCAAAATGTAATTTAACCGGAAAAACTATTCTCCCAGACACATGAAAAATCATTAAAATTCGTCATATATAATTTTCATTTCAAGTTAATTGTGTTAACACTCTTATCGCTCTTATACACGTATAACATTTTTTTTCCTTTACTCATACAGACAAGAGAAACATAATTTTCCTTTACTCATACAGACAAGAGAAAAATACAATTTTCCCTATCGTGACGGAAAGTAAATTTTTTTCTATTAATAGACGAGAAAAGTCAATTTTTTTTATGTAGTTTTTTTGTGCATAAGAAAATTTTCCAAGGTAAATACTTACCGGCAAATCGGTTCGTGTTGTTTGTGATGCGGTTTTTTTTTAATATATATAGTAAAAAATATTGATTGAAAGAAAATAATAATAATGGAAAATGATGATGATGATGATTGTCGTCATTGTCGCCGTCGCCGTTTTTTTTACTATTACATAAATATCAAAAATGATGAAGTAGAGAGAAATATAACGACGATGACGAGACGACAACGACAACCACCAACCACCAAAAACTATTATGACTTGACGATATGATGACGATTGTAATGTATAATTTTACATATATATATATGTATATTGAAAAGGAAATCGGAAACGGAAAATAGATGCCAATAATATCCTTGTACATATATCGGATATTTTATAGTTTTTATAATATAGAAAAATTTCACTTCATTCATTGGGAAATATATGAGTTTTCCCAACAAATGTAAAAATTTATATTGCAAAAAAAAATTAATTGATTTTAAAGTTTTGATTTAATAAAAAATTTTTTATTGTTAATTTAATTTTCATTTAAATATACCAATATTTCTGCATATGATTTCAAGGATATTTTAAAAATCGAAAAAAAATTATTTTTTTTTTTAAAATGAGTATAAAACCACAACATAACCAAAAATTTGATATACATATACCAAACGAAAATTTGAAGTAAAAAAAATCGATTTTTTTGATTTGATTATATTTTGAGAAGGAATGGTACAGGTTACTTTGATTGAATGATATCATCATCATCCCCCCTTCAAAAATATATACATTGTATTTTCACAAATACAAATTGACAGAGAGAAAATTATTGATATAAAAAATTTTCTATTGCAAATAAAATTTTCCCAAATGTAATTAAAAAAAAACAAACCCTCTTCGATATTATTTTAATGGAAAAATTAAGGTTAGGTACTTTAAAAGGTGAGGTTTTTGTTTTTTTTTTTTTGCACAATTTAACCAGAAAACTGAATTTTGATGAAAAGGATATTTTTGAAACAAAAAACGTGATCTAATAAATTTGCAAAATAAACCAAATAAAAAATTGTCTAGTGGGTGGCGCGCTAGTGTGTGGTTTGAATTTATATTATAACAAATTGTTTAATTATTATGTCGCCGCCGACAGTATTTTAAACGTATATCTATGACTGGTGGCATTTTTGGTGGATGAGTAATTATACTATCTTAAAATACTTAAATAAAAAGGATTCATTGGTTTATTTCGTTTTGTTATATATAAATTATATTATAAAGTTAAATTGTTAGTTTCATGTTTCTGGACTAAATTCTATTTACATAATTAAAACGGATTACACATTTAAAGGACTAAGAAAGAGCTTTTAACTAATTAAAAATAATATAGTAAATTAATTTGTTAGATAAACGTTTGTGGGTCTGTATACACAAATCGGGGAGAAATTTCAAATGAAATAGACGAAAATTAATTGTAATAGTAAATATATAGATTAAGGACATTTAACTATACACTACCTTAAAAAGGAAACTAATTTGTAAAAATTTCAATTATTCTAACTTTACAATTAATTTTTTTTGTTGTAAGAAAATCAATTCTGGTTCTCAGGAAACTTAAGCTTTAATTGAACATCATAGTCAAATTTTATACACAAAAATAATATTTTCTCTTACAAAAAATGACTATAAATCTTGTGCGGTCATCAGGATCAGGAAAATATTACAAATTTACCTAACTTTAAATATAAATTTATACCCATGATAAAATTTGTCATATACTTTGATCTTGATTATAAATTGCGGATCACGAAAGTTTCACAACAATATTGAATATACCAAAAAATCAGATTATAAAGTAAAAGAGCATAAATAAAGGTTACGAAGCATACTGAATTTCATCATTCAGTTACAATATATAGATCCACCTCGACCCAAACAACAACAACTAAATTTTATCCAGTCAACAATTTATATCTTTCGTTTTTTTCTGCATCAAAATTTATATACTTTTTGGGTACCACAGAGGATATTGTCGTAATTGTGGTGGTTTTTTTTATACTATATATATGATGGTACATAGTTTATTGTGTCAGCTTCAGTCAACTGGTTTATATATCCCTTTGATAATTGATTTACACAAAAAAAAAGTGACGAAAACAACACATTAAACAATATATATATATATCATTAAATCCTTTTAAATATTTACTTGTATATACAGAGACAAGATCCATTGGATAGGTTTAAATAAATATAATGTTAAAGGACATTGTATGTAATTTACAAAAAAAAAAGGATAAAAAATATTATACGTAAAAATGTTAGAGAATCATGGAAAATCCTTGTGGAAACAGATTACTTTCTATCTGACTTGTAAGTCTCTTTATCTATGTTAGAATTTTTAATTTGTCATTTTTGACCTAATAAATTTTCATATATAAATATCTGACAGAATATGAGTTGGAAGCTTGAAATGACTTAAGTATCATACTAACTTGATGAAAATTTAAAATTTATCCGGTAGGTGGTGCGGGTCGTCTTTTACCTGGAATGTCCTTTTTCTAGACCAACAAATTGTAATTGAACAGTTAGTGAAAATGTTAATTTTAAAGTTAGTCAGTAAATTGTAAACTAAAATTAATCGGAGTCCTCGAAATTAGGAAGGTAATAGAGGCAGGGAAATGTCATATGATATATAATATTTCTCTCATTAGAGGGCGCTGCTCTATAATTTAATTTATATACACTTAAATGTAATGCAGATTACGGAAAATTGTCAATAAAACAATTTACGTTTTAGATTTTGTTGAAGTCCTTAAAATTCCTTAATTATGAAACTATTATCAATTATTACTGCTATGCTGTCTTTTGTTTAAAGAAAGAGTTATGTGGTGTGTAGGAATATGTATATAAATGAGATTACATTAAGCAAAAATTCATCTGTAATTTATCTTTGAGGATTATGTGGTTAACAGGATCAAAACAAACAGCAAATAATAATAAAAAAATCTATCCTATATATCCTCTTCGGTGTATATTTGTTGCAATCTTTTCTGTATTTCAATCTACCCAAAAAAAATAAAATTATATGTGAAAAACTGATATCCATAGTCGCGAAAATATCCAATCACCAAAAATTGAATGTCTGTTCTGTATATACAAGTATTGTACAGCTGTTTTTAGGTTTGAGTAATATATTGATTATTTTATTGTACACCAGGTTCAAGGATATTATTTCTTTTTCGTTTACTTTCCTTTACGCTAGAATTATTTTTACTTTTTGTTATAATTTTTTGTTGTTTTTCAAGGGATAATACAATCAAGTATAGGATATAACTAATCGGATTAAATATATTTTTATAGACAAATTGCGATTGTTTTGTATTAGAAATTTTTCTTCTCCTCTCGGTTCTTGTCGTTGTTTTCTGCGGAAATTTTTTGAATTATATACAGAAAAACAATATTGAATTAAAAGATTGAAATTGATTAAAATTGATTTTTTTTTGTTGTTGTTAGTTATTTATCTGAAACATAAATAAAACATAGAACTTTGATTATTTCTAATTAAACTTTTATTTATATGTAATTTTTTTTGTTTAAATTCTTTTTTGGTATTAATAAGTAAATATTTTATTTAGAAAATTGTGTTTGGTATTTAAGAAGAAAGAAAAGGATTACTTATATAATATTTTTTTTTGGGTAGAAAATCGCAATAGTAATTTATACATGGGAATTTTGGAAATATGAAAATTTCGACATTTGTTGGTTGGTTAAAGTGGTGGTTAGCTTGACTCCGCGCCAGGATACCGCAATTAATGCATTATCACCGTTTTGAAACCACTTATAGACTTGTGACCATATAGTATTAATTGGTATATGGATTTGTTATAACAATTTCGTGGCATTCAGGAAATTAATCATGTCTTCTGTGGGCAATTTCGTGGCAATATTGTTTAAGTATTAAGTTACAGTGAGAGAGTACTGTCTTAGCCTTAGCTAAGGGGAAATATATATCAAAATTGGTCCACAATGAGTTTTAATATTATTGTAATATTCATTGCACTGCGCCATTTATTATCCAAAATTTATCATATTTCGCCATCTATTTTTCAATTTTGTTCTTCTTTTTATAATTATCGAATTTACTGAAAAGTCATATTGATTGGTCATTGTTATATTTACCATAATTCATCATAGATAATATATTTTATTGATTTAACGATCCGTAGTAGCAAGTAAAGTGAATAAACTTTAAGTATTTTGCCTATCGTGTAAAATCATCAGAACTTCCTCAATTAATTTCGAATGATGCCCAATTTGCTGTGTTAAATTCATGGTAAATTCATACAGTTAAATAATCACAACACATCCTTTTCTTCTCACTTCAACATCACAACCACATAATTTTACAATTCAATTATAACTATAAAAATGAAATATTAAATTAATTAATTTAAATTATACTTTTGATATTTTCCCAATCTAAAAAAAAAAAAAGGAATAACATATAATTTTACTTTTCTCTGTTTATGTGATATTTATATCCTAAATTGAATGTCCTTGACGTTTTAAAAATAATAAAGAACATAAAAACAAAAAATTTTATGACATAAAATTTATGAAACGACTTTTTTTTTTTATGTTTGCCAAACGCCAAACAGAAAGAAAACTTTTTTGGTTTTTTTCGTTTTTTTTTTTGTGTTTTATTAAACAGGACATAAAAAAAAATGATTTTTTTTTTATTTACTTGTGCTTAAACGTAAAAATGAAATTAATTTCTAATATACAATATTTTTTTTTTCGCTTCTCTTTTATTACAACATGAAAATCTAATTTGTCGTAGGAGTAAGGATGTTTTTTTTTATTATTATTATTATTTTTTTGGTTGGTCTAATAATAATTTTTACTTTGTACCATTTTCTATTTGTCACAAACAGTAAAAAAAATTGTGCTCCTTTTTTTTTATATATACAAAATTATGTTGTGACCCAGGAGAGCGTTTTTGTATCTCCTCCTAATAGGACAAAAATTGGGAAGGAATAAGTATTATAATAAAAATTGTGTTGACTACTTTTAGAAAAACTTAATTTCTACGTTAAGGAAGTAATTAGTAAATTTTGAAGACGAGGCCGTTGCTGATTTATGATCATATCTTTAATTTTTCTTTTTAGTTAGATTTAAGGAACATGACTGACTACTCTCGTAAATATCGAAAAAAATGATCTTATTAAATATTATACTGTCCAATAATACTTATTCAATTTTTAGAAATAGTCACTATAATTTGATCAAATTTCTTGTGATAATTTAAATAAAATAATTAATTAATTTATTATGATTTTTTGAAGGATATTTTCAATTTGTCCTGGAAAATTGTCAAAAAATTTAGAAAGAATATTGAAATTTAATTTAGAATTAACAAATTTGCTAGATTTAGAATATTTTTTCCAATTTTTTTTTGACAATTTTCAGGATAAATTGTAAATTTCCTTCAAAATTTATAAATTAGTCCATTGAAGAACCAAGCATTTTTTACTATCAATTTTCGAAGTTTGTCATAATTAAACAACCTATCTTTCGATTTTGTTAAATTGTTAATTGTACTAATCAGAAATAGCTTTGGTATATAATATAGTGTAAAAGATGATACTACACTTATATAGTTTTTCTAATCTAATTTTCTGTCTAAAAAATGTAAGCAAAAATGACCACAAGTAGTGTCTTCATAATTTAGTAGTAGTAATACTTCAAATTTATAATTAATGTTAGCCACTTAACTCATAAGCAAAAATTATATTTTTTTCATCAAATTTTCCTTTCTAATTTTTCATCCTGTATGTTATGTTAAACCATAATCTCTTCAACAACCAAAAAAAATTTATTATTAATAATTTTTTTTTTTGCTGTCAAAAAAACATTATCTTAACAATTTATTTTAATGATTACGACGCGGGGCAAGCGCAAAATTAAAAGAAACATAATTTAATGTGAAATTTCATAATAATAAGATTTATTGTATTTTGCATGTTTTACTTTTCTATTTTTATTAAATTTAATTTTTTAGGTTAAAAAAAATAAAAATCGTCCTACATTTTTTTTTTTTGTTCTTGATTAAAAAAAATATCAATTTGATTTTTTTTTACTATTTTCTTAGCAATTTTCCATCAAAACAAAAAAATTTTTTTATATAAATCTTTTTTAAAAAAATAAATGATTTTCTTCTTTGCGTTACCATTGACCTTGCTTCTATTAGCTTTGCGCCAACTCAAAAAAAAAAAACGAAATCTATTAAATTTTTTTTTTTTATAATTTCAAGACATTTAAAAAAAAAAAAAAAATTCTATTTATATTTATTTTTAGATTTTTTAAAGTAATAATAAAACACACGAAAAGTATAAAAAAAAAAAAATTTATTGTAGCATCAAAAAAATCTTGAATCTTTTCACTTTCAATTTTATAAGAAAAAATGAATTTTTTCTGATGCTGTTTTTTTTTTTTGTTTAAAAAGAAAATCTTTTCAAAAAAATATTTTATATTTGTAATTTCTAAGAATAAAATTATACTACAGTAAAATCCCTTTAATTCGGAATGGTCGTTAATTCGGAAGAGATTTTTCCGAATTAAAGATAGTTTGTTTCTATTTTCGTTAAAAAAATTGTACATCGACTCAAAAAATCAAATCATGGTAATGCAAAAAAAAAAACCGTAAATTTTTCTGGTACTAGTGCATCAAAAATACATCAAAATTCTTGACATAAATATGATAGGATTGTACATGATTGACAAATGTGCAATTTTATTAATTTCAGGATGAATTACAAATGAAAATAAAAGCATATACAATTGAAAATTCATAAAGAATCCAGATTTAGAATAAACAATTCAGATTTGGAACTCGGAATAGAAGTTATACTATATGAATTCCTTTGCCCCTCATTCTGAATTCATACAGAATTACGATTTGGAATTCAGAATGCCAATAGTTCATTCTGCATTCCTTATGAATTTCTAAAAAGATTCATAATTCTATTCTGATTTCTGCAATCT
The DNA here is from genome assembly GCA_949752835.1 of Empis stercorea. NCBI lineage: Eukaryota > Metazoa > Arthropoda > Insecta > Diptera > Empididae > Empis > Empis stercorea. The sequence goes on along the minus strand of OX457088.1, from coordinate 57,085,293 downwards.
GATTCTGAAGCATTTTGTACACGGGGTAGAATTGTGTATCTTCTCGCACGACTGTTCCGAATTAAAGGGCTTTTACTGTATATAGTTAGTTATATACCAAGAGAGAGTCATCACATATGCCAAAATATAAAAACATATGCCACACTTCTTGATTAATTATATATACACACACATTCTATATAAGAAGCTATCATACATCTTTTGGAAGATACTTTTTTCAGCATTTAACAATTTAAATTACAACATGAAATTAGCATTTTTTTTTTTTTTTTAATTCTGCCAAGTTCATCGTTACGCATTTTGTGTCTCAGTTCATATTCTTCTTATCCAACAAAAAAAAAAAACTGTGTTACACACAAGTTAAAAGCAATTATAAGTGATTAACGTTCATCCCTAATATAAATTTTAAATGAAAAAATGAAACTTCACTGTTTCTTTCTGTGTTTTTTGTTACCAACATTTTTTGTTTTTTTTCGTCTACTTCTCTGGGCTCTGCAGTTGTTTATGTTTTTATTACTTATACTTTTGCTTTTTAAAATATTTTTGTAGTGTTTATTTATTTGTAAAAATCAGCAGGATATTCCAGATTAAGTATATATAAATATACTCTTGTCTGTTGTATATAAATACAGAAATAGTATAATAAATTTATTAAGCGAAAGTGGGTATATAGAAAAATTTGTCTTGAGACAATTATTGAGAGCTTGAAAGTGAAATATTAAAATTATAATTTTTATGATTATTTCTATATTTTATTTAAATTTTAATTAATTTTTAATGTAAAATTATTAAAATTATAATAATAGAAATTGTAAAATTTGGAAAACTATCAATTTTTGGGTACAAATTCCAAATTTTTTTGGTAAATTTGTCTATAACTTTTGGTCAGAATACAGAAAACCTTTTCATAATTATTGATAAAAATTTATAGTCGAAATCTTTGACTATATAATATATGGACTGCTAGTAACCAACTTCATTGCTGTAGTTAGGACCGACTATGCGCATACCACCAGAGATGGCGAAAAAAGAAACTAACTATTCCGAATTGCCTTTGGCGACGCTCGCCTTTTTGACGGCCAATAAAACAACTAAATCATTTATGAGAATTCCATAGATTTTACTTGAGAATTCTACTGGATTTAATTCAGAATTCCATAACTTTAGTTCTCTTATTGGCCATCTCTGGTGCTATGGGCTACCAGTCCTAATAGAATTTTTTTCTTTGACAGCAAAGGAAATTATAAGCGATTAGCAGTCCATATATTATATAGTCAAAGGTCGAAATAGTAAATATACGAGAAAATGACATATAATTGGAAATTTCTCTGGTTTAGTTCTAATAAAAATAATACATGTAGAAGGCATTTAATTCGGAATTGTCGGGGTGGAATTTCTTTCCGAATTAACGAATTTTCTGAATTAAAGGACTTTTACTGTATTATTGCCAAAATGACAATATATACTACCAAAATTTATGGAAAAATATCGTTTTTTCGACAAAATGGAAGATTGTATAGTGTATACTATTTAAATGTTATTTACTATATTTAGGACAGAAACTTATTAATCTTAAATGAATAAAATTCACAGAAAAATGATTATAAATCATATACTTACTTTGTATTTAAATAGAAACTAAAAACAAAAACAAATTTTCTTGTTATGCTAATCTATTCTAATTTTGGCACGCGCGTAACCGATTTAAAAAAAATTAATGATTCTCTGATTATTTTCACAAAAATATAAATATAAAACCATAAAAAATTTATATACGTTTTGCATGTGCAAAAAAATTTATCCAAGCCAACGAGAAAAAAATTTATTATATAAGATTTATAATAAATATGAAATTTCCGTTCTGGAAAATGTTAAGTATAGTAAAATTATTGCTGCCAGATGTATGAATGCATCATTTTCTCAGAAAAATTTTCAATTTTCGTTTCAAAATATTTTACAATTTATTTGAGTCATTTTTTTTCGTAATCGCAAAATTATTGAATCACTTTTTTTTATTAATTCTCTGATAAATCGTTAAAGAATTCAAAAAATTGATGATTCAAAATCCGTCAAAATTCACTAATTTTTCTCAAATTAAACACAATTTACAAATTGACATTTTTATGCCAAGCATATTCGCTTATTAATCAGGTGATGAAGTCAGAAAAATTAGTGTATATTATATATAATTAGTAATTATCATAAAAATGACGTTCTCTCTATATTTTAATGTATGCAATCATGTTGTCCGGCAAGTCTTTTTTGTTTGGTTTGTAAATGTTTGATAGAAATTCCAATAAACCAGTTTTTTCTCTGTTTTCTAAAGCTTAGTTAGCAAAAATGTATACTGAAATTTTTTTTTTTTCAAGAAAATGTTGTCAGTAAAAACTTGATTATTCTTTTTATGGTTTAAATTTTTTTTTTTGTTATTTATGATTCAATTTTTCAATTTTGTTTTCAATTTTGTCTTGAATGCCCGTAAATGGAAGCTTTATTTCAAAATCTTTTGAGCGCATTTTATAAATTAAGCATTTTTTTTTTCCAGATACGTTTTTGATTTTTCAGTATTTTTGTAACGTTTTTTTTTGTACCCCCAGGTAAAAATAACTTAAAACGCCGGTAAAATATTATAGTAATTAAAAAAAAGTGGACCGGTTTTTTTTCTTATATACTTAAAAATTAAATCAAACTTTGGAAATTGAGTTGTTTTGCTGGTGAAAAATTATTTATAGTAAAAAAAAGTCCGTTGAAAGATTTTTGATTTGAAATTTTTTTTTAATAGCATTTTTTTTAATTGAAATTTTGATTCAAAGAGCAAGCCATTCATTGAACTGCAGTAAAAAAAATTTATGACAATTTTTGTTAAATTTTAAATAGAAAACGCGAATGAAATATTTTCTAAAAAATTTTTAATTTATCAAAAGATTTGTCACAAATTGAATCACCATCTACTAAAGTTAAAATATTTACATAAAAAATTGTCATATGCTTATATAATAATTAATTTATTTATAATATTTATAATTGAAATTTTTGTTAGTGTTAATTAAAGTTTAATAATGTTAATTTAATATTAGAAAAAAAAAATTTATGTACATTAAGTAATTAAAAAAAATTAAATATACATATAGTGGTTTGCATTGTGTCATAAATTTTGTCTTGGCATAAAGTTTAGTCAGCAAATTTTTATTATTTTATATAAATTAGTAGTAAATATTAGTAATACTTATTTGGGGATGTTGTTTTTCTACTGAAAGCTTTAATTTCAAATTAAATTACAAAAAGAATTTCGAATATTTTTTAAGAGAATATCGAAAGTTTTTGAATTAGAAAATATTGTAATTGAAAAATAATGAATTTATTACTAGAAAAAATTGATTTGCAATTCATAATATTTTGATGTAAATTATATATATGTAATTGATAAATAATTTAAAATGATACGACAATGATAAGAAATGAATTAATATTGTTCAGCCTATGCTCCAGAATCTTGCTGAAATTAATGGAAATGTGTTCATGGAGTTGAATTTACAAGTATTTTAGTCTATGTTAGTCCTTGTATTGTCGGTATAGTCCCTGTAAGTCAGTTAAGTCCCTGTAAGTCAGTTCAGATCAAAACCTTCATAAAATTTACTAAATCTTCGTTTTTCTCATTATCTCCAAAATCTTATCTCAGAACTTTGAGCTCAGAACTTTGAATTTAGCAAATTTTTTCCATTTTCACTTAAGAATCAGCACAAATCTTAAAAATTTACAATTGTAATTAAAAGAATTTGTAGAAACAGCTTCGTCCTTCTATCTAACAGCTTCGTCCTTCTTTATTAACCATAAGTTCTTTCAGATTCTCATAAATTCTAATTATACTTGCTAACATTTCACATTATGTTAATTGATCAAATAATCTGTAAAATGACGTTGGAGAGGCAGATCTAAAGACTTTTGTACAGTCGGTTAAGGGACCCAGGAGGTCTGTAACTGTAACGCCATCAAAGAAGAAGAAGAATCTGTAAAATATTGTAACGCCTACATCAATTTTACAAGCATATAAGCTAAACAAGTATTCAAATTGACAATTTCAAACTCACTCAGTTAAAAAAGGTTATTCTCTCAAAGAATTTCTAATGTGGCACACCATTTTTTTTTTTTGGTAAACAAGAAGATGACTTCAGCAGAGATTTTTTTTAGGATGAATTCAATAATAAATTTAATTTCGAAAATATTTAACTGACACCTTCTCTAACCTTGGATATTCAAAAAAAAATTATTGTAAAAATTTTTGTTTACAAAATTTTTAGTTGTTGTTAGTTTTGGCGAATCTGGCTTTGAAAAAAGCTTCTTTTATTTTTTTGGTATACTCTTTTGGCTACAGAAAAACAAAAAAAAAATCGTAACAAAAATAAAGATAAAAACAAAAACCACGAAAATTGGTCAATAAAAAAAAATAAATAATTTGTTTTGTTGTTATTTCTTTTTTTGCGCGCCGGTTTATTATTTTTGGTTATGTTTTCATCTTCTCTTCTACCAAAAATATTTATTGGGATAGGTTAATGGCAAAGTTATGTTAATTTTATTATGTTTAATTCGCGGATAACTCTTTTGTTTTTGTTTTTTTTTTCTCGTAAATTTTAATGTTGAGAAACGAAAATATTTCTTTAATAAATAAATTTTTTTGTTTTTGAGTTTTTAAGCTTGGCTGGTAAAGGAGGGTAATTTAAAGTCAAAAAAATAAAAAAAAATCGTTTTGAAAATGAAATTTTTGTTGTTATTTTCAAAAAAAAATTTGTTGGTTTGGTAGTGATGACATCAGAGCGTGGCTTCTATTTTTTATGTTAAAAATTTAAATAATAACGATTTTTCGAGATATTTGAATGGTAATCAAATTTTTGGATGGTTTGATAATGTAAAAGAATTTGATTTTTGTTTAATTTGAAATCTCACTTAAAGAATTATTAAAATATTCCATTTTTATAAATTTTATTTAAAATTTTGATCAGTTTTTTTAGTAGTAAATTAAATTTTTAATTAATTATTTTTTTCATTTATTTTCAGGTAAATTAACCATAATTTTGTCAATTAATATTTATAAGATGATTTACAAATAATTTGAAGAACATTTTTGGTATGTAATTTTTATGTTATTTAGTGAGGATAAATGATACCAATCAGAAATATTTGAAAACTGGATATTAAATTACAAAAACCGAATTAATTTCATCAGTGACAACTAAAGCATTCACAATTTATGATCAATAATTATGATCATAAAAGTTATAGGATGAATAATATAATAATTTAAATAGTTAACAGACAATTAACAGCCAATTAACAGTCTTTGAACAGTTGGTTAACATATATACATCTTAGTCTGTATAACTAATTTTACATTTTATAAATAGTAACTTTACAGTGCGTAAGAAATAAGTTAGCAGGTTGTCAACAGCTAGTTAACAGTGGGTTAATTAATTATATAAATATTATAGAATTATACTGTCTAATTTTACTTCTGCTATTCAGTAAATTTGCTGGCATTACTTCTTTCTAACTATATTTCGTTACAACTTCATGGCTGTCAGATTATAGTTATCAGAACTTTGAATTAGTTTATTCTATATATAAAATTTTATATAAAATTATCCTATCCATACAATTCTGAAAATTCCCCAGAACTAAACCAATAAAACTTTTTAATAATTCTCTTGTAATTTGTCATAGCCTCATCATTAAAAGTTTTATCAACAACAACAACAAAAATTATACTTTATATATCAAAACTTTTTTTTCCCCCATCGCATGAAAGACACAACAAAATCCTTTTTTTTTTTAATTCATTAATCATTTTATTTTTAAGTATCCACTTAATAAACTCTCTCTCTGCCTCTAAAAAAAAGTTATATTTCGTCCTTTTTTCGGTTTTGTTATGTACTATAATGTTTTCGAAAAATATTTATAGTTGTTTGGGTTTTCGTGACATCCCCCCACACACCGACAAAACATTTTGTAATAAACAATTTTCTTTGGAATAAATTTAATATTTTTAAATATCAAAATTTATTACATAAAAAAAATTTCACATAAAGAAGTAAACAAACAAAAAAAACATTATGTTGTGATGTTCATTTCCTTATATTTTAAATATACTTATGCGAGTATAATTCATATATAAAATATATGATTATGTCTTGGGGGTATCCTTTTTGAAAAGAAATGAAATTAAGTAGTTTTTTTCCCTTTTAAATTATTTACACTGTTAAATTTAGTTTTTTGGGAAAATTTTACTATTTCAAATTTGAATTTTGTCATTGGAAATAGTTTGATAATTAAATTGTTTCTTCAAGAAAAAGGAGTTTCATTCCATGTTTGACTGAGTGAGTCTCATTTAATTCCTGAAATTGTTTCATTTAAATTTAGGGTGACAACTCTTAAATATATGGAAATATCCTTTAAAATATTAATGGATTTGTTTACATTATCCAAAAACTACAAAATTACAATGCAAATTGAAGAATTGCAGTTGCCAGTAACGCATTTTACTCATAGTCTAATATCTTGTTATTATCCTAGACTCTATATTTATTTAATGTTTTGGGGGGCCAGTTAACCCTTTTAGGATAGGACTCTATATTTGACAGGTAAATTTAAGTCTGACCCATGGAAAAATACTTAAAAGTATTCAGGAAAATTTACTGATTCATCATTTGAAAATTCCTAAATTTTAATTTAGATTTTTTTAGTACAATTAAATCTATTTAGTAATCCAAATTTTTAACAGTGTACATATTAGTATAAATGGGGGCTTTCCATATATAAAAAAGGATGTTATAATATAAATATTAATATTTTTCGTAAACAAGCGATTAACATTGTTTTTTTTTATTTTGTATTATGAAAATGGGAAAACTTCATTAAAATTGTTTTCTCTCATAACATATTATGACAACGACGACGATTTATCATTTAATAATAAAAAAAATTCATATATGTATACATATTATGCAGATTTCATTTTAAATAGGATTTTTCACATATATAAAAAGGATAATCATATAACCATATAAGAATTTTTATATATGTAATTCGGTTTGTTGACTTTTTGCATTATAAGTTATAAAAAAAACTTAGAATTTAAATTGCAGTTAAACATAAATTTCTTCTTTATAGCATAAATCCATAAAAAAAAAAATCATTCCAACTCGATAATTTCATATAATAAAATATATTTTCCTTCCAGATATATTATAAATTATAATATTCCCTTTATTTCTGTTCTATATCCTTTTTTTATTGTACAAAAAAAACTAGGACAAAAATGGAAATTGAATTTTTAAAAAATATGATATATAAAAATTTCATCCACAAAAAAAAAACAACAAGGACAAAGATAAAAGAGATAACTCTGATCTTAAGTACTTTTCCATTTCACAAAAAAAACTGATTTTTTATTTCCTTAATGTCCTGGCAAATCAACAGAACAACAAATAATACTGAAAATGTACACACAGACATCAGATAACTTTCCTATTTTTAATATAGATTTTTATGATATCTTAAAATATACTAAGAAAAATAAAGGATATTTCTATATTTTTTGAGACAAAATGGATTTATAAAAAAAAAAAAAATCCTTAAAATTACCAAAAAAAGTGAAGGATATTAGAAATTATTTCTACTAACATCAAACGATTAAGAGTATTGTCCACAGAAACAAAACGAAAAAATTTCACTTTTTTTTTTTATCTTGTTTTCCCGGTGAAATTAAATTTCGTCTATATATACAACGAATCCTTCAAGGAAAAATAACGACGAATTTTATTTTGGCATAAAAAATAATATCATCATCTTTTTTTTTGTATAAGTAGTTAAAATTGTAAGGATAACAAACGATGGGAAATTTTCTATAAATATTTTTCTGAATGATTTTTTTTCCGTATATAAAATTTTTTGGGGGGAAAACGGCAAATAGAAATAGAATTTATGTATATTAAACGGAAAAGGACTAAAGTGGGATTTATGCACTTATTCAACGTTAAATTCTATTTAAAATAACATTACATAAAAAATAAGTATATAAGTAAAACTATGACAATATGTTTAATGAAGTGAACTCGCGGTTTTAAAATTAAATTAAAAAAATTGGAAAAAAAAATTTTCATCATGATATTTTTCGTTTTCTCTCTGTGTAATAAATGAAAATGATGAAATCGTGTGAGAGTTAAATTTTGTATATACTGAAAAAGAGGAAGATATGGAAAATTCTTTTATAGATATAATTAAGAGAACGTTTTTCAAGGACTAAAAAGGAAAAGAAGATGAAAATTTATCCACTTTTCAATGAAGAAATAATTTATTTATTTTTTGATTTTTTTTTTTGAGGACCTAAAAAAATTTTTCAATTAATTTTCAATTCTTATTTGATGAGTATAGTACATTGAAAATTAAGATGATTCAAAATTAATTTTTAATTGTATACGAGAGGTATTTTTTTTTAAACAATATTTACTAATTAGAATTTTTAATGAAGTCTTTCCTTTTCAATGTTTATTTGAATTTAGTCCAAAATATATCAAATTATTATCGTCCGTCTTGAAGATTTACTTATATATATTACTGGGTTAGTTAATGAATTTATGAATTTTGTTTAGCAATTTTGCTTTAAATTGACAAATAATTAATTTAGACAGTCATTTAAAAGTAATTTTCGCAAGATATTTCGTTATAATTGTCTAAATTTTAATAATAAATTTAATAAACTTTAGAATTTTTCTTTAAAATCATTTAGAAACTGTCAAAATTTATCAATTTACTATGTACAATTAATGTCACCATTTAATGTTGTATAGTGTAAATCTGATATTAAATTTCTGTATAATTCTTATAAAATTATCATCAAAAGAACATAATTATTTATAAACTTTTTATAAAACATTTTTTTTTTTAAAATAAATTTTTGTAATTTATCAGAACTAAATAAATATAAAAAAAAGAAATTATATTAAGAAGTTCATTCAAAAAAAAGTTCACTTAATTTTCTCATTTAAGTTTAAGAATTTTATTTAATTTTTTTTTTGTGTAAAAGTAAATTTTTTTGTCAATTCTCTCTCAAAGGTACATTAAAATTTAACAAAACTTTTAATATTAAATTGACTCTCCTGCCTTTATATATGAAAATTTTATAATTTCCCAAAAAAAAAAAAAACTTTTCACATCATCTTAAAAAAATACGGCAAAAAAAAGTTTATGTTAAAAAAAAGGACTATTACAATAAATAACAATTTCTACTTAATTAACTAGCAATTAATAATTATTTTCTGTTAAATTTATTGTAAATTTTCCTTGTAAAGAGAGAAAATTCATTGGTCCATAAAAAAAAATATAAATATGAAAATTTCTTTTTCCATCATTATAAAAATAGCGTCAAACTTATATGACTTAAATGCGATGTCATCCTGTAGCAAGGAAGTTTATCTTTTATATGTTAAATTACTTTGAAAACTTAAATTACATTAAAAATATTGTTTAAAAGGAAAGTTTTTCCCTTTATGAATAAAAGTTTTTAGTGATTTTTTTTTGTACATGATTTTTAAGTTTTCAAAAGAAAATTATTATTATATAAAATAATTTTCTTCTTACAATTTTTTAAACAATTTCTTTACATAAGGACCAAAATTACTTTTTACCCTTTTTTTTTTTTGCATAAGAAAATGATTTAACTTTTAACATTTTTGTTGGCCCAAAAGAAAGTAATTTTACTTTACTATATAATAAGTTTTTTTTATATTATTCAAATTTATCAAAGAGAGAATTTCCTCAAAAAAGGACGAATAAAGAATTTTTATTATTAAAAAAAAATTCAATAAATTTAAAATGTATTAAATTTTAAATATAATTAATAAAAAATATTTCAACCAAAATTTCAATTTTAACGAATAAAAAACGTTAAAATTTCAGAAAAGAAAAAAATTACAACAACAAAAAAATAGTCGGCCATTACATTTTCCGGAAAATTACAACAACAAAAATCTCATCAAAAACTAATCAAATTTTTTCAGAGATTTACTATTGCAAATTGCAACAACAAAAAAATTTTTTAATCCCGCCTACATTTCATTGTCAACCATAATTAAATTTAATTCAATCAGTCATCTTGTGGTCGTTGTGCGGTGCAGTCAGATTATTTTTGATAGGTAAAATTTTTGTTGTTGTTGTTGGTAAAATGTGAATTAGATTAAAATTTATGATTTTTAAGCTTAGATAAATTAATAATAATTAAAAAACCATTGTGAATAGTACATTTAGTGAATATTAGACATTTTCTAAATAGTTTTTCTTCGCAACGATGCAAATTTCTGTTGATATCAAGAAAATTATATTTATAAGGTAGGAAATTTTTATATTATATATTTGAAATTAAATTATTATTAATTAAAATATTATAAAAAATATTATTTTATAATTATATTTATTTGAGCTGATATTAATTGACGATATTTTCCCAAATTTTGTCTATTTTATTGCACACAAAATTTATATTTTATTATTATTTGTATTATAAATTCTCATTTAAATAATGAAAATTTATATAATTTAGATAATCTGTGAACATCTTTTAATTACATATCTGATGAATTTCCAAAAAAAATAAAATAAAATCATAATTTTCTGGGTAATAATCAAAGAGTTAGATAAATGTCTCAAAACTATTATAATATTTTTTTTTACTTACTATACAAGGATAAAATTTCAATTTGTACATATATAAAAATGTAAAATTGTTCCATTCACAATTTAAAGTTTTTTTAAAACTTTTTGTTTCCTTTAATCCTTTAACTGTAGTTAAACTAAAAAAAAACTACTAAGTAGTAGTAACAATTTTCAGGTCAACCATAAATCCAATTTTTATCAGCAATATAATAATTTTTTGGTCTTTAACAATTATCCGGATTATTGTAAGGGAAAAAAAAATTTCCCAACATGGTAAATTTTTTTTTAAAACATAGAAAATTTACCACCCCGCCCCCCCCCCTTTCCACCCTTAACCATTTTAAATCCCATATATTATTTCCTTGTTTTAAAAGTTTACCAATTATTAATAAAAAAATGTTATGTGTGTGTGTGGTTGGGTTATAGTAAAAATTCAATTTTTGTTTTCTGTTTCTTTAAACAATTTTCCATTTTCCTCTCAAGAAAATGATTTTTATTTTTTTTTTCTCTGGGAAAAATTTTTATGTTTTTTAACTCGTTCTTTTGTGGCACAAGTAAAAGAAAAAGGATATATGTGAAAGTTTAAAGAATTATGATAGTGTTTGTTGTTGTTATATGGGATGGGAAAAAAAAAGGATATAACAGTGAAGAGTTCTTAAATAAATTGCCTTTAGATTTATTGTAGTGTAACACAAATTTTTTTTTTTTTTAAATATTTTTCTTATATTTTTGTAATAAAAAAACTTTGGGGAAAATTTGAAGAGAAAGGAAATTGATATGACGATAAAAACTATTCTTTGTTGGCTGTACTATGAAGCTGATGAGGTTTTTAATGAAATTTTTTGTATGTAGCAGAAGAAATTTATAGTCCGTTTTAGATGACCCAGAAAATTAAAAAGGAAATACATTTTTCACAATTCTTAAAAATTGAATTGTTATAAGAAAAGTCAATTTGTTTTTTTTTTTTTATTTGTAATTTTGAAATTGTTTTCAGACAGAAAAAATATATAGGATAATAATTTTTGATAATGTTGTCAATTTTAGTATATAAAACGTTGGATCTACTTTTGATTTGTCTTAAATTTAGGTGAATTGGATTGGATCAAATTTCTAGTTTTGGTAATTTTGAATTTTTTTGTAGATCGTAGAATCTAATATTTGCAGATCTTACAATTAGTTGCATCACAAGATCAAAATTTGGAACATCTCAGATTTAGGTACATCGTAGGATCTATTTGTGGTATATCATAAATTTTGGTTTGATGCTTGGTTCAAATTTAGGTTTGTTTGAAATTTAGGGACATCATAGAAGCATCGATAATCCTAGATACAAATTTTGATCTATCGTCATTGTATGGTAAAATTTTTGGTACATCTCAGTTTTTTTGGTAGTCATAGTATGAGAAGAATCCGTAATCTTGGAAATTGGGAAATTTCCTTCCAATATTTCAATTTTAAGTAATATTTTTTTGTCCTTTATCACCATTACTCCTGGGTCTAAATTAATTTTAAATTAATATTTCTGAAAACCAAATCCAATTAATATTATCAATTTTTTTTTTTGTTTTCATTCAAAATTAATTTTCATTATTTTACCAAAAATAATAATTAATTGAAGATAATAAATTTTAAATAGTCCTTATAATATCCTTTTTGCCCAGATTTAATCAATAATATTTTTTTTAGTCTTACATAAAATATTAATTTGAATATATTAAAATTTATTTTTAATCTTCAATAAATTTTCGTTTCATTTTTATAATATTATCATTTATTAGAAAAATTTCAAAATAACCAATTTTGCCGAATATACTATTACTTATAAAATATTCAAATTATATTTTCAATATATACTCATAAATATTTGGAATATTTTAACGTAGGATATACGAGTATCCATTGATTAAAATTTTTCCTATATTCCTTATGAGTATTTCTATAAATCGATTCGCCCCCCTAACAATTCAAAGGAGATGCGAACCACCCAAAATAAGGAAACAGAAAAACGTCACAACAATCTATATAGAAAAATATAGAAAAAGCAAAATAAGCGATATAATAGTTTTTGAAACCCTTGTCAGTTTTTTTATGAATTGTGTGTATTTAGTATTTATTTATTTTTCTACAGTTTATATCCTGTCTCAATGAATCTTTACTCATATTTACTATATATCCTTGTTCCCATATACAGTTTCTCAATAGTTTAAAAGAACGAAATTTGTGCTCTTTAACCTCCTTTTCTTCGTCTTTTTATAGTAGTAATAATTTTTCAGTGGATTTTTCCATTTTTAACTACTTCACCAAATTTTGCCCTTGTACTCGACTTGTACACTTTCTCCTCTAATTTATACTCCTTCAACCAAAAAATAAAAAATTGTTTCCATTTTATACCATGACTCCTTCATTCATAGACAATTTCCTTCTTCCTCCTCCGACTCCTTTATACAACAGACAAAAAAAAAATATTCAATGGAAATTTAATGGATCGAAGGATCGAAGTGAATTTCTTTTTTGTTGTTGTTATTTTATTTATTTATTGTGTGTGTGTAGGATAAGAAAGGATTATTCATTTTTTTTTTTTTTAATATTTGTTATGAAAATATTTTTTTTTAAGGATAAGAAGCGAAGCTACCAGCAGAGAGAGTTTATCTAGTACTAAATGCTTATTATTGCTTTCAACAGAAATTGTTGTTGTTGTTTTTTTTAGATAATATTAAATAAAATTATACTATTTTTTTTTTTTTTTGAGTATTTATTATTTATATGTTTTTCTTTTTTTTATACCTTTTGTTAAACTACGTTTTTTTTTTAAAGGATCTGTGTATATATGTAAAAAAAGGATATAATTTTCTTATATAATGCTAAGTCTTTATATTTTTATCTTGTATATACACATATACAATTTTTTTTTTGATGATTTATGTTTCATTGTGTCAAAGATAAATTTATGATTATCAGTAAGAGATAGAACGGTATAAGGATATAATATACGTAAACATGGTTTCTATATTACTTAGTGAATTTTTTTTTTTTTTTTTTGTATTTTACATAGAAGGATTTTGTGTTTAATATATTCTCGTTTTTTTTTCCATTTTTTTTTTTTTTTGGTAGATTTGTTATTTATTATTAAAGTTTGAAGTATTTTTTTTTTTTTAATAATGTAAAAATAAATAAATTTGAATTTTGAAAATGCAAAATTTGCAGAATTTTCTTTTAGTACGTATATATTTTTTTAAAAAGAATTTATGAATTATCGTAAAAATATCTTAATAATGTAATGATTTAAAGTAAAATGTTGATTACGTATTTGAAATGTAAAATATATTAATGATTTATTGGTTGATTAAATTATTGGTGAAATCAAATTCAATGATCGTCCAATTGAAATATACTTTAAATTTGTACATAATTGGTTAATATTATACAATTTGTTTGTATAATCCTTACAATTTCTGCTAAAGTCTTTCAATTTTAGGTTGAATCGTTACAATTTCTCTGGTATAATCATGGCAATTTTACGTTCAATTTTTGAAATTTTTGGTAGAAGCTTCTAATTTCTGGTACAATCATTGCAATTCCTGATTAAATTCTTGCAATTTCTGGTAAAATCATTGCAAATTTCTTATCGATTTCTTCTATAATTCTTAGTAGAATCTTTGTTATTGCGGATAAAATAATTGTCCTCGTAATTTCTCGGTAAAATTTTTGTAATTTGTGGTGTTCAATCTTTTCAATTTCTGGTCGAATCCTTGTAATTTTTGTTACAATTCTTGTTTATTTGATGGTCAAATTTACTTTGTGCCACAATCGAAAAAATAGAAGCAATTTTTGGCAAATTTTCAATTTACCAAATTGTTAAGACCATTTCCCATGAACTTAATTAATTATAAATTTATTTCAATTCAATAAAGAAAATACTTCCAAATTCCTAAATTAATTAAAAGTCAATAAATTTTCAAAAATTTTGTCGGTCAATAATTCCCAATAATTATATTATTTCCGATTCAGATTTAATTAATCATAAGATTTATTAAGTCTATAAAAAACTTTTTTTTCTTTTTAATTGATTTTTCTTTCATTTCCCATCTAAATTTTTTATTAAAGCTTTTCTGTAGCAAAAAGGAAAAACTATTAATATTTAAAAGCACAATCAATAAAACCAATTAAAACTGATTTTTCTATATTTTAAATCTTAATTTTCAATGCTCACGCACTTTTTAAACCAAATCGTCGAAATAGTTGGGAAATTTTTTGTTTTGTTTCGAATTTAAAATATGGAAAAAAGTGAAATTGTGGTTGCGTGTTTCGAACTAATTTTCTCTGTAATTTTATTATAGGATAACAAACTGAAGGGAAATTGAAAATTAAACTATGTTAAGTTAGTTACTTAGTTGTTTTGGAAAGAGATTTTTTTTTGTATGTTTTATTTGTTTGAATTAAATTATCTAAAATTGATACATAAATCATTATTTAAATATGATTTATTATTGCATATTTAAAGATTAATAATGGCAAAAATTTGTCGTTGAAATGAAATCGAGTTAGTTTTAACCTTTTTGTATTCAAAATTGCAGTCCTCCTTGCTAATTTTTGCATATTTCAATTAGTTTTCAACATTTTATTTCTGTCGTGATAGACTAGCTACAATTTCAAGTCCTTTTTGCCATTCTAACTTTTTTTAACATTTTAGGTCCAAATTCGTTTTATTTTTTCGCAGAAGGTCGAGTACAGTTCACTCCAGAATTCGGCAATCACATTTTCTCAGAGGTCGAGTAATTTCACTCGAGAATTTCTACATGTTTCTGTAAATTTCTAATCCTATTTGACATTTACATTAAAAATCAAGTCCTTTTTGACATTTTACTCAATAATTTTGTAAAATACATCAACGCTTAATCGTGTAAATCTAATTTTTCAACTGAAAACTTTCAACTACTAATTTAACCTAATTTAAAATTTAAAATTTTCATCACTTTAAATATATGACATTTTCCCTAAAGTTCACTCGAGAATTTCAAATAAGAGAAAGCCCACTTATATTTAGCCTACATTTTCCATATATAGTTTATAATTATAAATAAATAAATATTAGGACGGAAAACAACTTTCTCTAGGCTCCTATTACCCCCCATTTTTTTTTCTAAAAAAAAAAAAATTAATCAACTCACTACAATTTTTCTACCATTGACGTAGAGTATATATCCTTCAAAAAAAAATCATCATTATTTCAGTGTTACACACTTAACGTGTGTAAAGATCATATACAAATTTTGCTGATAAGAAAAAAAATTAGGTTAATTTATTATTAAAGCTTGTTTTTTTTTTGTTTTTAGATGATGACAATGAAAATTAAATATTTAAATAATTTTTTGTAGTATTTATTTATTTATTTTTATATCCTGAAGCAAAAAAAAAAAAAAAAACATCCTGTATAAAAACAGGAAAAAAATTGTTGTCATATACCGCACTAACATATCATAAAAATTTTTTTAGTTTATCCTCTAAGGATAAATATTTAATTATTTAAAATAATGTTAGAAAAGTTTTTTTAAGGATATTTTTGGTTCTGTTGATATTTTTTTTCATTATATGCCTGTCAGTAATTTAGTAGAGAGAGAGAGAACAGCTCAGCTAACAGGCTCACATAGCTTTTGGCATTAATTTTTATATTAAGGAAATTTTTTGCCCTACAACGAAAACAAGGAAAAACAAACAAAAGAAAAGTGGAATGAGACTTTTTATGTCAACTACCAATTAAATTTTCTTGTAGCTTTTAGAATTATATAATTTATTTACATAGACACAAGATGACATTTTCTCCTCACAATTTTTTCAAGGATATGTAACCCAATAAATAGTTAAATAATTTGTATTTGTATACTTTAATAGAATTTCGTGTATTACAATAAATTTAAATTTTAAAGTCGTTGCTATAATTTTAGGTAAATGACATTTTATTAAAGAATATTTAGTAGTAAAATTGATTTAATTTCTGATTTAATGTAGTTAATTAATTGCTACTTGATTTAATTTCTGATTTAATGTAGTTAATTAATTGCTACAATTTTACTTAATATTTCGAAAATGATTCAAAAAGTATTTTTAACCTAAAATTGTACTATAGTAGAATTTGGTATGAAGATGAAAATTATACAATTCTTAGTTGACATTTTCACTAAAATTCATTTAAAAAATTTAATTAAATTCTTATATCAACATTTTACTTTTTATATACATCAAATTTTTAGCCTAAAGGACGAATTTGATTTTAGAATTTTAACCAATTTTTCTTCCATGTTTCCTGTCCATTCAATTTTTCATTTTCTATAATTCCAACTTGTAACTGAAATTGCAACAAAAGAAAATCAATATAATGTAATTGTAAAATGTAAATTATCATATTTAATATACCAATTATTGCATTTATCATTAATAATATTGGAAACACTAATAAATAATATTACTTTAGTCTAGTTCTAGTATAGTAAATATTGTAATACAACCACGAAACTGTCGTTCATTCCTTCTTCTTTCCACCTATTACATATCGCATGTCTTGTGACAATTAAATTAATTCTGTCCAAAGTATAAATTCTATATTATTATATGGAAAATAAAAGTGGTTCTTTTTTTAATGCTATGATAAAATGTAATTATTATATTATAAAATTTTACCTGGAAATTGATAGCCCAATTTTTTTTTTATATGGAATATTTATTTGCGACTTTATGGCGCTTATAAAACCGGCGTCAACAATAATTTTTGTGATCAACCCGCAAAAAAAAAAAATATATTACAAATATTTTTTTTTTTGGTTTGCAAATGCAATAAAAAATCCATTAACATGCAAAAAATTGTAGTTTTGCAAAAAAATCAATATTTTGTATATATACCGAAATTATAAAATATTGTAACGAAAAGTCGAAGGGGAGATTTTTTAAATAAATGAAGAAGTATTAAATTTCGTAATGGTTTTTTTTTTTGGTTAATAAATTTTTGTTGGAATTTCTTTGAATTTACATAAAATTATAGATTTATATTAATTCTGTTAGATTAGAAGCATAGAAGATTGCAAATTTTGTATATAATTTTGTGATGGACACAGGAACATGGACAAAATTAGACTTGGAAGACTCAATTTTCGATCTCAAAAAGTATACTAAAATATAAATTTACTAAATGATTAAATTTAAAATTCTAATTTTTATAATATTATAAAATTTCTAAAATTAATTGTTACAAATTTTTGCAAGTTTAATTTCACATCAAACAAAATTCATTTTATATATTTTCAAATTATAAATTCGTCCTTTCATTTCCCTGTAAAAAAGAATTTTGATTAATTGAAAATTAAATATTTAAAAACGAAATTTTAAATATTTATGCAAAACATTTTTAATGTAAATAAGTAAATTGAATTTGTTTTTTCCTAACCCACATTATAATTTATATATTTTCGACATATTCCCTTTAACCAAAATAAATTTCCATAAAATCATATATGTACATATGTACATAAAAATCGATTTTGTCTGTAAGATTTTTTTTTTTGGTGTCCTTACAATCTTCGGAAATAAATTTCCAACATCTGTACACCATTTTTATTGGGGTTTTTTTTTGTTTGTTGCCTAACAAAAAAAAATATCCTTTTTCTAAGACAATCTTATCAAAAAATATCTTTTACATAATAAGTATATAGATGGAAAAACCACCTAGCAAATCAAGATTATTGAACTTTGACCTATCCACTCTGTCCCCTCAATAAGACTTCAAATTGAAATTGAGATAAACTACACTAGTGTCGTCATTATATGGAAAATAATACAAGCAACAAAATTTCATGCGAATCAAAACGTTATTTAAATATACAAACAAGTAGAAAATTCTTGACGACATCGAATATCCTTTTATTTTTTGTGCAATTTCTTTTTTTTAGTTATCCGACCTTAATCGAGATTTTTATTTTTTTTTAAATCATTTTCGTATACCAAAGAGCTAAACTTTTATCCCTATTTTTTTTTGGTTTTGTTTTAAAAGGATATACAACACCAACAACAACAAAAAAAACAACAGTAAAGTAATATTTTTCTCTTTAGTGACATTGTCCCCATATGTTTTTTTCCATATATCCTTTCAGATTTGATTAGAATCTTTAATTTTATTATTTCTGTGAGACACAAAATCAGGAACAGCAGAAAAGGATATAGTATTTTCTCTGTGTGTAAATGCAAAAAAAATTTCAACAAAAAAAAAAAAAAGGTCAGGTAAAATTATCCTGGGACTATAACAAGAAAGGATCTCTAATTTTTTAAGGTTTTTTTGGACAAAACTGTGGAGGGGGACAAAAATTCAAGGATCCTTTAATTTTTGAAAACAATCAGAAAAATAATGTGGATTGAGGGGTGGTATAGAAGAAGAGGTTTATGAATAATTTTTTTATTTGGAATAAATTTTCTTATTTTTGTGTACCCATGTGGGTTACATTTATTAGAGACTACAGTGTCCTATAAAACAGATTTTTTTTGTTTGTAATATAATATTATTGAAAAGAGAGAAGGAAAAAGGACCTTCAAAGATCAAAAAATATCTAAAAAAAGATTTTTTTTTAGAATATTGATTTAAATTTGATTTTATGTTTTTTTTTTGTTATGCTATTTTAATAATGAAAATTTTTATGGCACTTAATAAAAATAAAATTATTAAAGAAGGATTTTTTTTTTGATATAGGTTTAAGGATAACAAAAAAAAAAAAATTTTGAATTGATTTTTTTTTTGCATAAAAATTTATATATTAAAATTATATTTGATAGAAATTGGATTTCTCTACAATTGAGACTGACAGAATAATAAAGAAGTCCGATAAAATTAGAAATATAACTGGACTTGGACTTAATATCAAAACTGTGAAAATTTCTTAACTAATATTAGTAAAACTGATTGAATTTTCTTCATAATTTCTAGATGATTTATGACCTTGGTTCATTAATCATCAACCTTGGAAAAATATTCACTAATTTTCCAAAAAATATATTGAAAATTTAAATTTTACTATGTAAATTATTATTTTTTGTTCGGAGTGCGTCCTTAAAATATCCAAGATTTTCAAAGTAAAATAATATTATGAGTGCTTTATATCCTTGACAACATTATTTTTTAAATTAATTTTTCAATTTACAATTAGCATTGACAGAAATATTAAATATACATTTCGCGTCGTATATGAATTTCAAGTTGAATTATAGAAGGAAGCCATTTTTTCAACGAGTCAAAATTATTACTTAAAAATTATCGAAAAATTTGAATTTTACATTTTTTGATACCAAAATTAAATTTGTACTTTCAAAATTTTGTACCTTCAAGAAAATTGAAAAAAAATATTTCATTGCGGAAAATTCTTTTTAGCTACCACACAGCTTCCCCCATTTATTATTTGTCTAAAAAAATATTTTCTTAAATTAAATTGTTTTCAACTTTTTTTTCAATGACATTTTCCATCTTAAAATTTTCCTACATTTTCCACAAACAAAACAGAAATTTCTTGATGAACAACAACTTATATTACTTACATTTCCTTTTGAAAAAAAAAACAACTAAAAAATATTTACCATTCCTTTTAGAGAAGAACTCACCCATCACCCAAAAAGTATTATACACGTAAAATTAAAGGAAAAGAAATGTATTTTTGTTTGTCATTTCCAAGGACAATAATAAAATACACACAAACACAAAAAATATATATAATTAAATTCCTTTTTATATATAATATTTTCCTTTTGGATCCTTATTGTATTACAAAATTTATTAAATTTCTTCCAAAAAATAAAAATTTTTGACGAAAAAAAAAATGATTAAATTTTATATGTGTAATCTCATTAATCATTTTCACATTTTCACAAAAAAAAAAATTGGAAAATTTTCTTTATAGGAAAAATATTTAATTTTTTTCTCTTTTACATTTTCAATTTTCTTTCAAATGAAAAATTCATCTTTTTATACTCAAATCAATGTTTGACAAATTAATTTTTATTAAAAAAATTTTTCCTTTTCAAAAAATTTTTCAATTGTTTTTTTTTTTCTCGCTCCCAGTTTTATTGTGGGGGCGCCACCACAGCAAAGTAACAATAAGAAAAAATATTGCATAATCATATTTTTTTTTTCTTTTAAATATTAAAAACAATAAATTTATTATCAAAAAAAATAAAAATTATAATAATGAATTTTTCCGCAGTGAAAAAAAGTAGAAGAAAAATTTCATTTGATTAATTTTTATTAAGGGAAATGTCACTTGAAAATCTTGTTTTTTTGACATAATTTGTCAGTGTATCGCGCGCGACTATAACCCAGCGAAAGAAATTAAGTAGAGAGAAAATATTGTTAAATAAGAATAATTCTTATTTTAATAATTTAATTTCATTATTTTGAAGTGGGAAATAAGATATTTTTCTTTTGTAAAGTACAAAAATTATGAAAAATTTCTGGAAGAAAAATTATTAAAAATCTTTTTTTTTGCTACATTTTTTTTCTCTGTATAATTTTAAAAGTCACTGTTGGTTGGCTACACCATCAAAAATTTAATAAGTAAAAAGTTGATGACCGAATGTCATTTTAAATTTATACTAAATTGAAAAAGTGGGAGATTTTCATGCCTCCGGTGTCTGTGCTATTTAAATTTTTGTCACAAATTTGTTGCAATTATTTTTTTAGTAAAATAAATTTAGTAAATTGTTTAAAAATTATAAATTTGCTGGAAATTGCAATAGAAAGGCGACAAAACCTCTACTGTAAGCCTAGATCACATCAATCTGTTCAGCCCAGAGAAAATGTAGAATAAGAAATTTTTACAAATTATGAAATTTATGTGAAAAAAATTGAAAAATCATAAAATTTTCCATGTTTAAATTTCAAATTGTTTATATATCCTTTTCAAGATTGGTAAAATCCTCCTCTTGTTTACAACATCATTTTGTCTACAAATCAAAATACTTATATAATTTTTGGATGCCCTTGTGAATTAAATTAAAATTATTATTATATTACGAAAAATTTATTTCTGGACAGAGAAAAATTCTTCCATTCAAATGTTAATATAAGAAAATTAAATTTAAATATGTAATAAAATACGAAATAAAAGAATAAAAAAAAATATATAATTTAAAGATGATGTCAGATTCATCATAAAAACTTGAAATTTACTTAAAAAAGTTACTTAATCGCTAATAATACAGAATTTTTTTTGAGATAAATATTTTTATTCGTTATATTTTTTTATTAAATTTTTGAATAATTTTATGTTAAGTTGATTATCGAATTGAAGTTATATTTTAATAATATATAATTTATGAAAATTTTATTAAATAATTTTGATGATGTATTTCGAAATTGGTGATATTTTAATTATTTTCATAAATTTTCTTTTGATTAATGCAAATTCAATGTTGGAAGTCAGTTTTCATTACTGATACTAATGTGATCTCCAGGAATTATTGTCTAATTTTGATTTTCGGACAATACTAAAGCATAATTTTCTAATGGCTCTTAGTTTTCCTTCTCCTCAATGTGATATTTTAATGGAAGTTGTTGATGAAATATATAACCAAGTCCAATGCCTGTTAAATTTTTGTACTACTTTTGTCCCTGAATTTAATTTGATCTACAAATTAGAATTTTTCCAATGGGAATAATGAATTTTAATAGTTTTTCTAAAGGAAATATTTTTCAAAAATATTTTCAATAAATTTTGTTTACTATCCAAAAAAATATACTAACAGACAAAAATTCAAATTAATAATTTGTGAAAAAATAAATAAAATTTCTCAGTTATTTTCCAATGTTATCTAAGTATACAATCAAATTTACTAATTTGTATGTTAATTTATATACTAATTTAAAATTAATATCACGTTTAAAAAAAAAAAAACAATGGAGAAAATATTTAAATTTTATCATTGAAAAAAAAAAATTTCAACTCGATTTTATATCATTAATAAAAATTTTGTTTTGTTGTTCAATTTAATTGGAAAAATTAAATTTAAATTGTAGAAGGGTTTTTTTATTAAACTTTTAAGTCATCTTCAAAAATTTGTAGAGGTCACAGATTCTTACCACCTACGAAAAAAATTCAATAAAATTGAAAAGAATTAAATTGAATTAAAATAAAAGTTTTACTCCTCCAGCAAGAAAAACCCTTTTATATGTTACCAAAATTTGTCTAAAAATAATTTTTATATTTTTTTGGAGACACACCTCAGATTTAAAATCAGAACCTCCACCTTCTCCACCAGACTTTCTTTCAATTAAAATAATTGATAATCTCTGTTTCTGAATGTCAAAATTCAAAACCAACTTTCTAATTTTTCAAATGCTTGCATTTGAAATTTATAGAAAAATTGGTAAGAAAAATAATTTTTTTTGACAAAAATTCTAAGTAATTTTAATTTCTCTTTTTAAAGAAGAACCGTGATAAGATTTTTTTAAACAAGATGATAATTTTATTGTCTATGAAAAAAAAATCTTGTTTCTCTTCTGTAGTATAATCATATTTGCTTTTGCCCTTTTACCACCTTTTTAAATATTTTTATTAATATCATCTATAAAATTTTGTTACGCCACATAATTTCTTGTCGAAATATTAAATTCTACAATTTAACCGCCTTCATTTTAAAGGTTTTATTGGTATTTTGGGTTCATCATGGTTTAGGGATAAAAATATAGAAACTATTTATACAAATATACAAAATTGTTAAAAATAGATAGAAAATATTTTCAAAATTCAATTTACTACAAATATAAAATCACTAATTTGATATTGTAAATTAATTTTTAAACAGGTAAAAAAATTATTTTGTATACACTGTTAAAAATTAATTATGTTTCTTTGATTTTTAACAACCATTGATACTATTATTAAACGCACTATTTCTAGTAGATGACTGTTAAGGTTGTAGATTTTATTTAACTTTTATTATTTTATGGAACTAAATTAGATTATTTTAGAGTCATGTATATTTAATTCCTTCTTTCTAGTGAGGACAAATAATTTAGAATTGGTACTCACTTCTTAGGCTACTGTAATTGTAATGGGAAAATTGATATCCTAATTGAAATTACCATAATTTTCCTAGTATTATTACAGTAGCAGCTGATGAATACCAATTCTATTGGTTACATAAACGCAGTAAAACTTGTAACAGAAGTTTATGTGAAAATGTGATAATTTATATGCACTCTTTTATAACTAGGTGACAGATCTAACTTTTTGAGATTAACACACATTTCTAATTAGCCTTCTTTCTAGTGTGAGGCCGCCAACAAGGTATAAATATCCTTAAAATTATCCTCCTTTATAATTTTCTACTTTTATCCTCTATTACCAATATTAATGCTTTACCTTTACACATATAGTCAACATAATTTATTTAACAGTGTATTATATATTTAACCACTTATACACAATTATAACCAAAATAATCCATAAATTTATGACATCAAAAAAAATATTATAGAAAAAAACGAAAAAACCACAGCAACAAAAAACATAATAAACAAAAAAATTTTTAGGCTTTAGAAAAAATCATAAATGAAAAAAGGTATACAACAACAGAAAAAGGTGTACAGTTTTTTTTTCCATATTATACATAAAATATCCAACATAAAAAATAGTTTTATAAGATTTAACTGTACAATACATATTTATATATCTATATACTTTATACATATATAAAAAAGATGGAATTAATTCAATGCTATGCTAAGGTTATTGACTTGATTACAATGCGTATACGTTGTAGATACGTTTTTTTTTATAGTAAGTACTAAACATAATTTTTATGTTGATGATATTAATAAAAAAATTTCTGTTGTATATTTTGTTATTATTATAATTTTTTTTGATGGTTGTATGACTCCCCCAACATAAATTTTATGTTATATTATTTTGTCTGTGTTGTTTATTTACAATATAAATTTTTTCTATACATTTATATTTTTCATTCGTTTTGTGTCAGTTCTGAGTTAAAACATAATTCAAAGTGCGTAAGTCAAAAAGGAAATAATTACATTATATGATTTTTTTCCCCAATAAATATCGAGGCATCATCATCATAGTTAGATAGATAAACAATAATTTGTGAGTTACAAAATATTTTTTATTAAAATTTAATTTTAAACATAATTCTTTTCAGTTTTTATAATATCAAAAAAATTATTTATAAATTTTGTTTATAATTAGTTTCCATTGTAAATTAGAGAAAAATGTTGATTCAATTCAAGGGAAATTTTGATATTTTCTCGTCAATGATAGTAGATAGTCTATATAATTGTTTATGGCGACAAGTTCTCCAGTAACCCAAATGTTATCCACTGTAACATTTTCTGGTGAGGGTACATATACGTCAGTAATGTGGTATAAAATGTTAAATGGTATAAAAATGGAAAAAGTAACAAAAGTAATTTAATTTTAGCTAACCAAAAATCTGTTACACTGGTAAGAAAGCCTTTCAACCCGAAAAACATCAAATTGATTGATTTGGAAGTTAATTACTTCTATGTTCTTCCACTTTTCCGAATAATAATTGTAAAATCCTTTTTCATATCACTGAAAAATACTAAAAAACTTATTTAATTATTTTTAATCAGAATTTCAAAATTCTCTTAACTCCATTTTGAGATCATGAAACTTTCGAAGACAAATTTCTGTAATTTCCAACTATTCGAAGGACCTCATGGAAATTAATTTATTATTACCATATGTTAAAATGTTTTTATATAAATTTTAATA
Source organism: Empis stercorea (assembly GCA_949752835.1). Classification (NCBI taxonomy): domain Eukaryota; kingdom Metazoa; phylum Arthropoda; class Insecta; order Diptera; family Empididae; genus Empis; species Empis stercorea. The sequence continues at coordinate 57,059,815 of OX457088.1, read as the reverse complement.
TTTATATTATATTTTATTTTTGGAATTTTTATATTTAGAAACATATTAAAAAATTTTTTGGGGGATATTATTTTCTCTGTTGTGATGATTTTTTTTCCGTTCTCGAGAAACTGTGGTGAAACCACAACAAATCATCAACTGAAGGGCATAAAAAAATGAAAATTAATTCCATATTTATATAAATTAAATTTTTTGGAAAATATTTTAAACAGGAAACTAAAATTTAATTCAATTTTTATTTACATATTTGAAAAAGAAACCAAAATTTTAATTTCATATTTTCTGTTTTTGTTTTTTTTGGGGAGCTATTTAAGTGTTCAAATTTATGATTCGTGTCAATTTTTTTTTTTGGAAAAATTATTTAATTATTTCAAATATATTTTCCAAAAAACAAAAAAATTCTATTTTGGAAAAATCTTTTTTAATTTATTGTATACCAAAAAAAAAAAACAATTTTCCTTTTAAATTGAATTATAAAAATTTTATCCGGGAAATTTTTGATTATTTAAAAACTTCTCTCTTTCCTCAACGAAATCGAAGAAATTCTTTTTTTTTTTACTAAAATGGAATTTCCTGCCATTTTAGTATTACTATACTAGAAAAAATGAATTCTTCCCGCGATATTTTTTTTATTACAATTTAAATTATTTAATTTAAAAAAAGTAGACTAAAAATTTTCTCAAGCTTATTTTGTGTGCACCACACCATAGACAAAAAAAAAATGTAGCAATTTTTAAGTAGCTATAAAAATAATGTAATAAAATTTCTTATTTTAATTCGCATTTTTTGGATTAAAAATACTTACAAAAAAAATTAAATTTGTAGCGTGTAACAACAAACTTGTAAAAAAAATTAATTCTTGATAGAAAATGACTCAGTAAATTTATGTGTTTTGCTGTTTGATGGACATGTGAAAAATTTGTTATTTATATTGTAATTCAAGTAACAGTAAAAATCTTAAATTTCATATGAAAATTATTTAACAAGTGGAAAAAATTAAATTTGTTGTTGATTGGATTAAAGCAGCAAAAACATTTTTTTTTATGTTGAAATAAATATTTTCTCAATGTTGATTTTAATAATTTTCAAACTTTGGGACTTAAAAAATCTAATTCAAAATTGGGTTAAAAATGTTGCGGAGAAGATATTGTTGTGGTAGCTTAGTAAATTTCTTCTGTAAAATTTAATTTTTTGTACGAAATTCATGCCTGTTAGTAGTTTAAGACCACTATTCAAATGTTATACCGTACTAACAATTCAGCTAAGTAATTTGTCGAATATGTTAAAGATTATAATTTAATTGACAATTTTTGTGTGAGGAATTTGACAATTTTCTATTTAATGATTTATAAATTCTCTTGATAGTTTAAGGATACAGCTTGGAAAAACTAATATATAGCTTTAACAGATAACAGTTTAGAAACTGTAACAGATAATAGACCATTAACAGAGCTTTAATAGGTGAAATAATTTTTCACTTTTCATTTGTCTACTCTTGAATGCATTTTCTGTGTGGAATTTCACGAAATGAAGTTTCCCTAGTTTTTTTTAATCATTAATTTTTAGGTAATTTTCACCATTCTTTTTCATCATTTTCTAAGTAGCTTGAGCAATAATTAAGCTTGTGTAAATTTCTAAAATAGTTTGACACATTTTGTTAAGACTTTAAGTTTAAAAAAATTAAGATCAAATTTCTAGCTCCAATTTTTCTATTAATGCTCTCCACTGCTTCAATAACTTTTTTACATATTTTTATCAAAATTAATTTTTATATTATTATAATAAACATTTAATTAATTTAATTTTTCTGTTCTGTTTTTTTTAATTTCAGGTAATTGAAAATTTTGAAATTAATAAATTTGTGGGATGAAAAGTGTGATGGTATGTATGGAAAAATCTGGAAAATTTCTCTACATAAAAGGTACAAATTTTTAAAATTTCATAAATTAAAATTTTAATAATTTTCATCGATAATATATTGAAATTATATTTGATAAATTTCAATTAATTTTTATATCGAATATTTTACCATTTTGGGTTCTTGCATCACAAACAAAAAAATGATCAAAATTAAATTTTTTTAATTATAAAATTTTTTTTTTTTACAAAATTTTTTGTTATTTATTTAATGTTAAGATAAATTTTCATATTTATTTTAAAAAACAAATTAAAACATATGCCAACATAATTTTAAATTTCACTTTTTTTTTTGTTGACATTATAAAAAAAAATATATGTGCAATTTTTTTTTTTTAATCAGAAAAATTGGAAAAATTCTTCATATTTTTATTATTTTTGAAAATAAATATTTCAAAATTTTTATAATAATTATTTAACCTATTAAAAAAAAAATCTTTTTCACACTTTTAAAAATATATTTTCGAAAAAAAAAATAATTCAAATTTCCCCCTAAAATTCATTTTTCGATTATATTTCTGTTGAATTTGTGTAAGAAAATTTTATATGGAATTTCCATTAAATCATTTTCAATTATTTTTTTTCTTCTTCTCTAATATTTTTCTTTTATTGATTTTATAAGTGAGAAACACAAAATGATTTATTTCAATTTTTTTTTTCGATTTAAATATAGAAAAAGAGTGTTAAAAAAGCCCACAACCAATTTTTTTTCTTCATTTATTGGCCTTGAAAAACGAAATTTTTTTATTGAAATTTTCAATTTATAATGGAATTTTTTTTTGTTTCTTTTTTCTTTTTAAGAGGGAAATATTATTCTTCCCTCTTACACCCCCTTACACATAAAAAAAATTTAATTGTTTATGAGGCAAAAAAAAAAATATGGAAAAATGTTTTTGACATTATACCAAAATAAAAGAATTTTTTGAAAATGTTTTTTTGATTTTTTTTTTGGGTTACAAAAATAAAAAGTCGTCGTCTGTTTTTTTATTGTGGAAATCTGGAAAAATAATATCAATCATAAATTTTTTCGTACCCATATCAAAAATATAAATTGTATGTATGACAATTTTTTATTTTAGTTGAATTTTGTTTTGTTTTTGATGGGGTTATGTTTTATGTTTTATGTATACGACGAAAAAGTCTGATTGAAAAATCATATTCACAATTTTTTAAAGAATACTTTAAATTTTTTTTTTTGATGAATTTTGACGTTTTAATGTTTGCTTTAAGCAATTAAACAGATAATTTATTACTACATATTTTGTTCTGCAATATTTTGGTAGTGCTGCCTGCTGAGTACAAATTTTGTCTTGTAATTTAATTTTCTACAAAAATTACACTGTTCTTAGAAAGAATATGAATATTCAAATATTTCTCCCCAAATTATTGTAAATATTTACATTATTTCTTAAATATACTTTCAGTAATTCAATATTTTCCATAGTCCTTATACTGAAATCCATTTAACAATTTTCCAAAAAAACAAAGAAAGCGAAAAATTCAAAATGACTTCATTATGTTATAACGAATTTTCCATAAAGAATTTCTCATTCAAATTTGTCTTAAATAATTGCTTCTTTTTTTATTTGGAAAAATTACAAAAAACGCCGCGCATCTTTGATTAACTACAAAAGAATTTTCATTTCTTTTCATTTTTTTTTTTTGCAATAATTAATTTTCTTAACAAATAAATTAAATTTTCTTTTATTGTATTGTGGAATTTGAAATTTCCTTTCAAAAAAATACACAAACCAAAAAAAAAAAAAAAAATGAATGAATTTTCCTTTTTTGTAAGAACCGGAAATTTTCAGAAAATTTCATTTTTCCTTATTTCATTTCAATTTTCTGTGTTTGTGAATTTAAAAAACAAAAAACTAAGTCAATAGCCCTTCGAATCGTGAAATTAAACTTTTCCTGTGTTGTTTTGTTTTGTTTTTTTTCCCATGATGGGAGGGAGGAATAAAGTGAAGAGAGATTTTCCTGTCTTTCCCATTTACGATCAAAGTCTGGGTAAATTTTGTAATTTTTTTTTTTGTTGAAATTGTGAAAATGTTGAAATATTTTATTATTTTATTTAAAATGTCAATTAATAAAAATTGAAAATTTTAGAATTGAGGAAAATTTAATTTATATATTAAATGAAAATTTTGCTTTTGAGAGTTTTCATTTTTAAATATAAATTTACGTACGTCAATATTTAAAATTTTCAGTTGCAAAAATTTTGGAATTTAAAAAAAAAAATATTTTTGCGTATGTTTAAAATTTTGAAAATTATTTAGCATAAAAAAACAATTTTTTTTATGTTTATTATACAATTTAATTTATTATGTTCAATTTTAAAGTGATTTTTTTTTTGTTTTTGGATTTTTTGGTATATAATCAATTTTCAAATTGGCGTATGTTTAAATTTTAATATAAACATTTTTGTCTAAATTTAAAATTATTTTTAGCAAAATAAAAAAGTATTGGCGCCCCAACATTGTAATTTTGCAATATTCATAAATTTAATTTGATAGAAATAATAATTTTAATTTTTTAAGGATTATAAAAAGTCGGAAAATCTTTTGATTTGATAATTTAAATGTACGATTTAATAGTGGAAAATTCAAATTTTGTAAATATAAATTTGAGCATTTTATCGAGATAAATTTCATTGAACATTTTTTGGATTTAAAATGTTTAAAATTGGAAGTTTCGAAATGTGTATTGGAGTTTAGAGTGGAGATACTTTTATGATAGAGAGTATAATATCCATTAGTCCGTGCTCCTGATTTTTGTTGTGACGTTTGTGGTTGGAAATTTCTTAAAGGAAACTGAAGAATTGTCATTTTTCTGACTCAAGTTATTGAAGTATTTCTTAGTTTAATCAGAAACTATAAAATTTATATAGTAATTAAATGTTTCATTTGATCTTTTGACAAAATTTTGACATTTCAGACAATTTTTTGCAATACATATTTACTACGTTGTACTTTAAATTTCTACGATTCTATTCCTTGAAGTGAACTTCTATGTAGAAAATTCATTAATTATAAAAACATTCTTCAATCATTCTGCAAAGCTCTCTAAAATTTTACGCGTTCACTTTCGTTTTTTTTCACTCTAACAAAACTTTTATTCATTCTATCGAAACTTTACTGTCTCTTTAATTATTTAACAACATAAATATTTCATATAGAAACAGAAGAAAAAAAATTATATATAAACTAATTGAACTATTATGTTTACAATAAATTGTTCGCAATTTTCTCTCTAGGCATTTTCATATATGCAAAAAGGAAAATTCACTTTTTTTAAAACAACATAAAAATGTTATGTGTACATATATTTTTTTGTGGCACGTTTTCAAATATATTTATATTAAATCGACGGACGAAGTCAATGGGGATGCTTGTTTAAAGATAAACTAAAATATTAATGAATTTTTCTCATTTTTTTGTTATGAAATTAAAATGTTTGCACAACTGCTGCTGCCTGCCTTGGTCAACATCCGCTGCAGCAAGTTATCTGCAATCTCTCTATATAATAGTTATTGCATTTATATTTTGAATAATATATAAAAATTGCATATAAGAGATTAGAATCGTAAAACTGAATTTATTATATGCTCGTTTTTAGTATATATAAAAAAAATTAAATTTATTTTATAATATTTTAAATAAATTTTTATGTGGAACAACAAAAATATGAAAATTGGCAGAAAAATTATATATAAAATTTATTATATAAAATTGGAAGATTTGGAAATTATTGTTTTTTGGGGGAAATTGTATTCGAATTTAATGAAAAAATTTTTAGTATTTAATTTTAACAAAATTGTTAAATCTCAAAATTTTAATTATTTGACGGATAAATTTTTCGAAATTACAAACTTGACGAATTAATTATATGCGTGCACAAATTTATTTAGAATTTTAATTTTTTTTAGAAATTGCTGCTGACCTTAGTTTATTTAATTTCTGTTATTAATTAAAATTAAGTGTTGATCAATTTTTATCGATTCGCGATTTGGTCTGTTACAATTTCGGCACTGCGCTATAAAACTTCTTAAATATTAATCAAATTTTCAGATGATTTTCTTTAAATTTCCATTTAATAAACACTTTTAATTAAATTTGATTTATTTCTAGCATAAGTATTTAATGTATGTATAATTTAAAACTAATGTAAGAAGACTTTTATATTAAATTTTTTTTTCAATTTTATTGGAAATTTAATAGAAATTTTGCAAATTTTATATATAGAATAAAACCAAAAAATTTAAATTAATTGAGAAATAGATCAAAATTTAAATTGATTTTGTATAGAGAAAAATCATCAGAAATTTTACAATTGATTTCCGAATTCTTCAATTGGATTTCCTCTTTTAATTTTCATTTCCTTCTTCGAATTCTTTCATTTGTGTATTGTTTTTCTCTTGTTTATAGTGCAATTTTATGGACATTGTGGCCTCTTAACTAGCAATTTCAACAAATCCTTTTTTATACATTATCCAATTTTCGTCAAACTTCTAAAGAATTTTGATTGAAAATTTTATACTTAATTCATCGAAACCTAAATACATATAATACATAAATCAATGGCATTAATTTTTCATCATCATTTGTCATAAAAAAAATCAATGAATATTATTCATTGTGTGGTGATGGTGCATATATTTTATAAAATTTATGATTTTTATTTGATCTTCTCTTGATGTGGAGATTAATTAAAATAAATTCTACTTATTTTATTTTTTTTTTGTTCATATTCAGTAAATATAATCATCTAATTATGAATAACACATTTTTCATTTTTCATTTATTAATTTAATTGCATTCTTCGATTGACTTAATTTTCCATTCAAAGTTCAGTTTTTTAGTTCAATAAAAAAAAATTTTGCCTTACCCATAAAATTTCAATGATGAATGAGAATGAATGGGGTTTTCTTTTGTGTGTTGGTCGTGGGTAAACTCATAATTTTTTAATTCATCATCCTCATCGCTGTTGTATTTTTTTTTTTTGTGTACAAAACATCATAAAATTTTCATTTAATTATTATATTATTTTCCGCTTATAAATAAATTTTATTGTATTTTTATATTATAAATTTATTTAAAAACGAGTTTAAAAAATTTATGCTGAATTAATTGCGTTATTATGTATTATGCTGCATAGTAATGATCGTTGCATAGATATATATAGTATATCTATATATTGTGTAGCAAAATATGTCAGTGATGATGATGATTTTTATTTTGTATAAAGTATTCAAAAAAAGAGAAGAAGAATGAATTTATTATAATTTTTTTGTAATCTAACTATTAACACTCCTGTTTTCTCAATGGGGCTCTGCATTTTTAATATTTGTCTGATGCAGTAAAATAATTATATGATGTGCATAAAAAAAATTGTATGTAAATTATGTGAACATTGAAAATATGCTAACAGACTGATAAAAAAAAAAATTGGTTTTTTTTGTTATCCATGTTTTAACAATTACATATAAATTGGCTATAGAGTGTTTATCTAAGGATAATGGGTATAGTACGAAATTTAGAATTTAATTAATCAGTTTCAACTATGATGTCATTCAGTTAACGAAAGTTGTGTAAGTCTGGGACCTAAGAAAGTCTGTATATGTCTGGCATCATTAATGAATTGGTCAAATAATTATCATATCTAATTTGTTCTTGACCATCTCATACGCAATTTTTGACATAGTCAATTTTACTAACCATACTGAACATTTCTGCTGTAGTAGGTACATCAATTTTCCATTTCATTGATAGTTCAATTGACTTTCTGCAGTCAAAAAAATATTTCAAATTTCGATTTCATTTTATCTAGTAGTTCTAATATCACAATCTCCCGACAAACTCATATTAACCCTGAACTATTATAGCCAATTTTTCTTTAATTTACCTAAATTACTTCATTTTTAAGCAAGTGCATTAACTGCACTAATATATTTTGACCCCATTTGATTAATCCTACAAATTTCAAACAAATATCTTTCGATATTATTTCATAGTTCCAATAACTTTATTAACAGCAATAGCTAGAAAGACTATTCAAAATTATCTATGGTATACTATTCAATAATTCTGCATTTTTTGTTATAATTAAACTGAATTTCAGCCGACGAAATTTATTTTAAAAATCTTTGGGTCTATTTTTGTATAAATAAAAACCGTCCAGAGTGGATGATAACGTACAAAGAGACGCAACAGAAAATATGATAATTTTCGACAATGACTTTTGATTGTTTAGCATATATAAATATAAATTGCAATCCAGTTTTTTTTTTATTTTGAGACAACATAAAAATGAATTTATTTTTTTTCTGTAACTTGCAACATTATCGCTCATACTTATATATTTATGGAATTTTTTGTATCTTGTTGTGTTGCTACTAAAGATTATTATTTTTTTGTTCCATGTTTTGGTTTAGTCAAGGTTAAAAAAGCAATATAATCACTTTCTTTTTTTCGTTTTGGGTTTTTTGAGTGTGCCATTGATAACAGCAATTAATTTATTGTATATAGAAAATTTATAAATAAATGGAATGAAATGATTAATGGAAGTTCTTCCGGTTTTTGATGATTACGAAGAAGTTATAAGGGAAAAATTGTGATTGTAATTGTTGATACTATTGTCGACTATAAGATTATTTATTAGTTATAGATAAAATATTTAGTTTTTTTCCTCTAATATGAGCTGGAAACATGTTTTAAATTTTGAAATATTTAAGTTTTAAGTTGCAATAGAAATTTGAAGAAATTAAACAATGAAATCTGAGAATTTTGGTATATATATTGGAAATATGACGTATTTTTGATAGTAAATTGAAAATTTGGTTTCATATGATATAATTTTTGTTGTGCTAGTACATGCTCGAGATAATGTTGAGAATTTCTTTGAAATTATTCATAAATTCAGTCATTTTACAGGAGTTTTTTTTAGACCGCACTATCACAATGACTATACAATTGACTATTCAGGATGGATTCCATTGTATATCATGCGTGAAAGTTGCATTAGAATGAATTTTAAATGATTAAGGACTTTAATTTATTAGAATCTACAAATTAATTGTGTTTTGTGACATTTTATCGCCAATTTTTTGGTTTTTTTTTAATATAATTTCTAAATTTCATTAAAGTTATAGCCATTTTTATAGTTCAATTCTGAAATTCTCACTATTTTCAGTGACATAGTGAGAGACTATACAATTTTTATTATTCAAACTAAAATAATCTGTTCTCCCAGTGCATGTCATTGCCACCGGAAGCCCCAAAAATTAAAATTATTCAATTAAATTATAAATTTTCTCACCCTCTCTAAACTGGACAAATTTAAGTGTATTTACTTATGACTCAAGTATCATTATTCCTATATATTTTATATAATATTTTTTAAAAGGGGTTCAAAAACCCCCAAATTTGAATGAATTTTCAATAAAACAATAAAAATGTTTGTCCCTCCATATTTTTTAAATATTTGCAATAAAAATTTTCATATCATTAATCTACTATATATATATATAAGAAAAATTACACTCAATTTACCCTCCTAGAAAATCACTCATATATAATTTTTTTTTCAACCCTAAAATTCGATTTCATTTTTTTTTTGCTATTTGTTCGTTATTTATCTTTCACTTAAACTTTTATTTATCCACTTAATTCTTATGATTCGTTTTTGTTTCATGTTAGTATTAAAAAAAAAAACAACATTTAATTTTGACAGTGATTTCCCTTCAATCTTTTTTGCTTTTTTAAAAAGGAAAAATCTTTTATCAGAAAAAAATTTTTTTTTTTTAAATTTTTTTTTTTTTTTTTTTATGTTTGTTTCATAATTCACAATTTTTTTTCTATATATTTTACATATTAGTCTTTTTTTCTAAAACAAATCACGTCAATCTAATAAAACGAAAATCCCTTCTATATAATAAATTTTTGTTTGCTGTTTTTTTTGACTTATCATAAAAGGAAAAGAAATTCGTTTTTTGTGTAGAATGGCGCTTTGCTTGCATACAAATGAAGAAATATAATGGAAGAATATATTTTTTTTTTGATAAATTTATAATTTATTAAAGAAAATATAAAAAAAAATACATTATAATAAATAACTCTTTTATTTTTTTATAAGTTGACTAAAGTAATGGTTTCAAAGTTTTAATCGAGTATAGAATAGAGGGTCAAAAATTAGAATTTACAAAATTTAGATTTAAGATTTTCTCGGTTGGGTGTCAAAATGACTGAAATTTGTGGTCAAAATGACTATTTCCAAAAATATAGGAAATTTTCAAATTAGCAAAGTCTGAGTTTCTCAGTATATTTAATTTTTCATAGATTACACTAAGATTGCAGTTATAATTTACTTCAATCGGCGACAGTATATTTAATATACTGTCGCGATTGTATCCTTTACAATCGCGACAGTATATTCTATATCCTTTTTCTATATTGTTTTGTTGTGATTTTACTACCGGCTAAGTCACTCAGATGAGTCCACGATCCCTCTTGCACACATGTTAGCTTAAATCTTTACTAGCGAGTCAATATCAGTGTTGTGTTGCATGTCCCAGTTTTCCTGAAACAAATACGAAAATTTTCATGATAATCTTAGTCTTACATAATATTTTCGTTTTTGCTATAGTCTACGTAAAGTTACTCAGTATTCCTTCACTCTTTTACTTGACTTACCATTTAAATTCTACTATCTTACTAACTAAAGGCATGCAAGTAGACTGGGTTAGATTGTAAGTAGCTCAGATTTACCAACCTGCTGCTAACCATTTCACTTCTTCAGCCATCTGTAAATTTTAAGGATCATTCTTAAATTTTAATTAACTCTTTAGCAAAGTTGGCAAACAAAATTTCGGTATTGTATACAAATTTTGTTCTATATAAAATCTTTAGTACCTAAATTCGTATACTCAAAATTTTTCATAAAATTTTTTTTTTGTGAATTTGGAATAAAAAATATTATCCAAAATAAACGAAAACTAAAAAAATTTATTCGTTTACTTATATAAAATTATTGCATTCTGTCACAAAATTGTATATTAAAAAAAATCTTTCTTATACGTATTAAAGTCACGTATCTCTCTTTTGAATCAAACGGAAGTCATGTAATTTGTCATTGTTTTTTTTTTGTTGTTGTGTGTGTGTGTTGCATCGTTGGATATAAGTATATAAATTTTTGTTTTCAAAAAATTTAATTCAGTATTTAATATTAATAGAAAAATTCTTAGAATAAATTTTTTTTTTGTCAAAAATCTCAGGAATGCACTTTTCTATATAGTTTGCATTATCTACAAATTTTGATAAACCAAATTTTTTTGTATACTTCCAAAATTATGGTTTTTTGGGAAATTCCTGTATGTATACGAAAATTTTATATTTTTATCAAAAACTTTTATTAAGTTAAAACTATATATAAGAGAAAATTTATGTTTTGGTAATAAATTTTGATTTGAAAATGTGTTTTTACTATTACTTAATATTAAGTCTGTGACATTTGTTTCAGAGTTAGTCTTAAAGAAGTGGAGCAGGAGAGTATGATAAATTATTTAATTATTCAGTATTATATTGTAAGATTGTAACTAAGTATATAAATTTATTCTGATAGGATTTGTAAATTGCTTTCTTGGGTCAATACTCAGATAATGAACGTAGATGTGTTTTCCCTTAAATTCTAATGCAATTTGTCATATAAACTATGAAATTTTTTTTTTGTTAAATTATAAATTATAGCCAACTTTATTCTAATTTTGATATTAATTTTAATTCTTCAGTAATTATAGGGAAATTTGCCTTTAAGAAATATAGTTAAATCACATGGAAATTGCTCTCATCTGGAGTAAAGAGATTATCTTGATATTTCTCTGTCAAATGAACTCCATGATTTTGTATAGCAAAACTTTTAAATTCTTTAAACAAATTTAGCGGTGCAGGGCATTAACGCCCGAGGAATTAACGCCCGAATCGTTAATTTGTATGTAAGTTCGATCCCAGTATGATCGAATCCCGGTATCCAGTCCGATTCGGGCGTTAATTCCTCGGGCGTTAATGCACTGCACCAAATTTAGTAGTTTTACTCATTTTCGAAAGAGTTTTGTTAATATAAATATGAACTAAATTAATTGGAAATCTAAATATTAGTTTTCCATTGTTCCTAGTTCCTTCAGAACAATAAAATCCTTTCCAATTAATTCCCTTTATATTTTTTACAAATCAAATTAAATTATTGACTTCTTCTAACCCCAAAAAAAATCTTGAATCTGAATTCATTTTTATTTATTATAATTGTATAAATCAATTTCACTAATTTTCCTTTAAGGATATATTTACACAAAATAAAAACCATATCGAAATATGGAATGAAAACCGCAAAATTTAATTACAAAATCGTTATACGCATTTATATTAAACTTTCAACTAACATTTAAACATCATAAAAAAAAGGAACTATATTTATTTCCTTTTCTTTATGATTAAAATTTTTACCATCCGTCACTTCATCATTTATATGTGTGTTTTTGTGTTTAGTCCTTCAAAACGTTCAAAGCCATTTTTTTCCCCCAGATGAAACTTCATATTTTGGCTTCCTATAAATAATTTTTCCTGCTTGGATGTTTGTTTTTTCCTTAATTGCTAAGATGTCCTTTTTCATATATATTATATAAAGGATATTTATACAATAATTGTTTTTGTGTGTAAATATAAAAAATCTGTGCAATTGATCTTAAATATACCAAAAAAAAAAAAAACACGTTATAATAAAAAAAGGATATGAGTAAATTTCTATACAATTATTTTTCCTTGTGTATAAGTATTCTTAAAAGTCCTTTTTGTTTTTTGTTGAGAACAATGAAAGAATTTTTTCTAGATTTCCCATTTAATTTTCCATTTAGTAGGAAAATTAAGATTTTTTTTTGTATATTTAGAAAAACAAACAAAAATGAAAACTACAATTTTTTTTTCCAACATTTTTCATTTTTCTTGTGTTGGGTGACTTTACAACGAAATTTTCTATACACATCCTTATAGTCAATAGTATTTATAAATAGGCTTTAGAGTCCTTTTATATTTACAAGGAAAGAGAATTGCAATTTAGTATTGTGTATGTGTAGAATGGTTCTTTTCACAGCCCATGTCAAAATAGAGAATGAAATAAGGACATAACTGCACCTTGAATGTTTTTTTTTTTGGTTTTACAATTCTAATGAGGCTTTTTCTCCTTTTTGGTTTTTGTGGTTAAGGATATATTTTGAATATGAAAGGATTAAAACATCAACAAAAACAAAAAAATGTGTGTAGAATTTGTGTAGAAAATTTTTGTTGTGTGTTTTTGTGCTTTGGAAGTGCTCATTTTTGCTTGTTGTGTAGAATGAATTTGTTTTATGTTATGCTTAGGCATAGACAAAATTGATAAAAATCTTTTATTAAATTTTTGGTATAGAAAGCTTTAAGAAAATTTAAGGACTCAAATAGAAAATAAATTGATTTGATGATGTAGTGATGTAGATTGTTGAAGATAATTCAATCTAACTCAATTAATATAGATTAAATGGCAATGATTTTAATTAAAATTTAAAACTAGACTCATTTTGACTGATCATTATTAGGATTTTCGTTTTAAGGCTCATATCTTTACTTCAATTAGTTTGATTAGAAATAAAGTTAATAGTAGATTATGGATAGTCGATAAGTACATAACTAACTATGCCAAATGGTTACGAGTATGTAATTTTCTTCTAGTAAATTTAAATCAGGATTCCAATAAAATTAATCAACTACCATAAATATTTCTTTAAATACAATTTTTCTTTTACAAAAATCAAGAGAAAATATTACATTTTCCCCCCAATGGGAATAATATTCTATACTTTAAAATTAGATATTATACTTTTACTTTATGTATATTCTTTTAAAAATGAATTTCATCTTTATATTTTTCTATATTATTTTTTAATGTCATGATAAACAACATAAATAAAAAATTTAATACTATTTCTTTTTTCCATGACATTTATGCTGCTATTTCTTTTACAACTTTTATACCATCATATATAGTGTAATAGTACACTTCACAATATATGTGATAAGATTGATCCTATAGTGTTTTCTATATTCTTTATATATATATCACACCTTTTAAAATGCCTTAGGGAGACACTATACTTACATTATTTTATTTTATATCTTTTTTACCTATGGTAATATACATAAATATTTCTCCCCCTTTTCTTTCGATATAGAGAAAGAAATATTCATAGTGAAATATAATCTTAAATTGGGTATTTTGTGATGAAATGAAAATTGGTATAAAAAACTTCTAGTGAAACTTTAAGATTTTTCGCTAGAATCTAGTATATTATAATAGGAAATTATTTTAAATTTGATTAAATATCGAATTAATTTAGTTTATTTATATTTTGTCTATTTTCTAGTAGGTATCATAGTATTCTAAATTAATTGCATTTCTTTGAAAGGACGAAATTTTCAACAGAAAAGTCAACTTTAGTGATATTTGACCGTAAAATGTTGGAATAAATTTCAAATTAGACATGACTAAATATCAATTTTATTTGATATTTTAAATTATATTAGAAAGAATGTGAACATTGTAGATATATCTATAAATATAGATAGTAAAAAACTAAGGTCTTAACTTTCACCAAATTTCCCAATTAACAATATTGTAAAATAACCAATATTTCTACATAAAAAAATGTAAAAAATCATCATAATAATTTCAACTACCTATAAATTTTTTTAATAAAATTTCCAGGATTGAAATTAACTCAACAAAGTTTTTGGAAAAATTCCTGAAATTAAAATATTTCTAATATACTCGTAGTCCTAATTCATTTCAGTCCGAAATTTCCTATTCCTGGTGCATAAACTAAATTTATAAAATAAATTCTGTAAAACCAAGAACCTAAAGTCCTTATAAATATTATTTACTTGTTTTCCATAATATATTTAATCACTTTTTAGCTTTATATTTAATATTGTTTTGTACACAAATTCTAAAATTTAATGCAAAAATCTTTATTTACAATCACATAATTTACATCAATTCCTGTCCTTTTAAGCTCCCACAGCTTGTCTATATATACAAGAATAAAATTATCAGTATAAGGATAAGGAATATCCTGGGAAATATATAATGATATTAAACAACAAATATATGGAAAAATTTAAATAGATTTGTTCTTTTGGTATAGAACCAAAACATTTCTGTAAAATCATATGCAATATACTTAAAAATGTATACGCAGACAATGTGTAACTTTGAAGTATCCATATAACATTTTGTCGGATAAATTAGTCTTTTTAAATTATTAAAATTTAGTGTCCTTGCAACTCAAATTTGTCCATACTTTATTCAACTCTAAAATTGTGTAACTTTTTCCAAAAAAAATTTCGACTTTGTTTTCTAAAATAAATTAATTTAAAATTGTAAAAGGAAGAATTTTTTTTAATTGTAAATAAAAAAAGACAAATTTTGAATAGTAAAAAGACCAATTTGACTTGTAAAATTCAACATAAGTATATAAAATTTTACATATTCTAAAAAAAGGATATTTTTCCATTTATAGAAATCGAATTTATCCATTTAAAATTGTACCCAACAAATTTGCTCTGTACCCCTTTTTGTCCCTATTGGTATACAAACAATTCCTTTTTTTTTTTTAAAAAAGAATTCCTTTACAGCTTAAAAGGATTTTTCCTTGTTTGTTTGAAACGTTTTCTTTTTCCCATTTCCACACGAATTCATTTTTTTTTTCTGGGTTGTGTTGTACAACAATATATAAAATATTTTTACGAGACTAAAATACAAGTAAAAAGTATATTGAAAGTTTAAAAGGTCCTTTCCACTTCTATAAACTTTCATTTACAAATTAGTTTTAATTTTTCCCATTTTCCTTGTGTGTACATTATATGTGAATCCTTTTTTTTTTTCTGGGTTGGTTGGTAATTTTTTTTTTTTTTTTTGTGTTTTGTTGTATAAATAATTTCGGACAAAAACAATTTTGTCCTTTTGACAAAAAAAAAAATTGGGAAAATTGGGAAAATGGTGTCTGGTATACAAAAAGTTTTGTCTTTAAGTATATAGAAAATTTTGTGTATTTTTCATCTTTTTTCGATTTTCTCTGTTTGGAAAATTGTTTTGTAGAATTCAAGAGTTTAATTTTTTCTTGTTTGTTGGTGGATGAGAAGATTTTGTTAAAACTTTATTTCGAAAGGACGAAAGAGAGTAAAGAAAGGTGAATTTTTCTATATACTATTTGTAACATGGGAAAAAAAAGGGAAAAATCATTTATTGACATTGGAATTTAACCTTTTTTTTTCAAGGACTGTTTTGCAGTTTTTGTTATATTTTAGGCCGAAGGATCTCTTTACAAAAAAATGAAAAAAAAAAAAATCTGAATTTTCAATTTTTTTTTGAAAATTAATTAAATTTATTTTTATGAATTTAACATAAATTAATTTTTATATGTCGCATTTGGTGTTTACATAATTTTAATTTGTTGACAAAATCCTTTTTGAAAGGATAAAAATTTATATTTAAAGTTTTACGTATAATTTTAGCTTGTTTAAAGTCGTCTTAATGTCTACATGTTTTTACCATACGTAGACGTCATATCATTTTTTTTATACCCTATTAAACAATTTAATTTTTATGTAATATTTTTGACATATGGAAAACATTTATTCATTTTAAATCTACTTATAATTTTTAATTTTTTGTGGGAATTTTCACGACACAAAAAAAAAATCATCCTTCTACACACTAAGAGTAATAATATGATTTTTTTATTTGTGATGAAAGGCGAAAAATTGAAATTTTTCTTAAAATTGATTTTCTGTAAATAATAATTTATACGTGAAAGTGGCTTTTGTTTGTTTGTGTGTGTTCCGGATAAAGGGATAAAGGAAAATCATAATGTAAAAGGAATTTAAAGGACTTTTCTTTGACATCTAAATAAAACTTTAAATATGAATTTGTATAGGAGACTGAGAAATCTAATGGTGGTTGGAAATTTTTGAATTTCAGCATTACTGTCTATCCTTGATGGCCCCCGTCTCATCATTTGCAAATTAAATTGTGCATCTGACTCCAAAATTTCTCCCTTTTTCTTCCTATTACATGCTTCCACTTTACCTATGACATCTTCTCTCTCTGTCCACAAAATTCATGTCCTCAAAAGTCATGTCCTGACGCTCAAATCATGTCCTTTTTCGAAATAATTTTAATCATATAATTTCTTTCTAAAAATTTCACTGTATCTCTACTTCTGTTTGAGTAAAATATCCTTCTTCTCCTAAAAATACAAATTTATGTACGAAATAAATTCAAATATAAATGCAATTAATATTGAAAAATAGTATTAAATTTAACATAATTTTAAATAAAAATTTCATTTATATAAGTTTTAAATTTTACGATAGACAAGAAAAACTTTTATGTTTTTAAAATTCAAAATCAGTTTTTCCTTTCTGTATTTTTCTTTACTTTAAAAATTCTACTCACCTTTTTTTCACATAAGTTAATTTATTAGTTTTTCCCAGAGTTTCTTATACTTTACAACATCATAATAATTTTCATATTTTCTTTTTTCTCTAATAGAAAATTTTCTATATAACCATGATTTTTCATTATCTCAATTTCAAGATATAGTATAAAAATTCTTTTGGTTTTTTTCCTTGTGTCCAATTTTGAAATAGTTTTGGTGATGATAGGAAAACTTTTAATAGAATATACAAATAGTTTTTTGATTTTATAGAAAATATAAAAAAAAAATTGTATAAAGAAAGTTTTTAATGGACAAAAGTGTATGGTCTCTTACTGAAAGACCAGGTGCTTGTATATTTTTATTATAAATATAAGAATATTGGAAAAAAAGTCAAGTTTCTATGACAATTTCTATTTGAACTTTATCTAAAAATTTTTGTTTATAGAATTTAAATTACTTTTGATTTTATGGATAAAATTTGAACAAAAAAATTCTCTTAGAAGTTCTTTTTATTTGGGAAAATTGAATATTTTTAGTAAATTTTTTTTTAAATAATCTTTTCTATCTCTTTACAATAATTTTCTTTGAAATATAATCAATAAAATTGAATATATATTTTTTTCGACAGACAAAATGTGTACTCAGCACGATGAGTTAAGTATTAAAAACATTCAAAATACCACAAAATAATTGATTTACTCGAGTAAAACTATATAATTCTAATGAGTTGCCCTGAAAAATTACCTAAATTTTCCTATACCTAACCTTATAAAACAAGTTACTAACTGCTAGATTTCAGAATTCCATTAGTAATTGAACGAAAGTCGAAGAGATATGACGATCTCCTCTGGCAGCTTAGAAAATAATTGAAATTTAATACTCCTATTAAATTATTTTATTTTTTGTAAATTACACAAATTGAATTTTCAAATTTTCCCAAATTTTTGTTGATAATTTTTTTAAAGTAAATCATTTTCCTCCAAATTAATGAGCTTATATTGCATAAATTTCATTAAAATTAAGCATAATTTAAAATGAAAAGCTTTTCATCAAAACAAAAACTTAATTAAAATAACTTTTTTTTTTTTTTGCTATCGACAACAAAAGAGAAATATAAATGCGATATAAAACTTTTAAATATATAAAAACATAATTTAAAATTACATATTTTTTAATTACTTTTTAAACTAAAATCATTATATAAAGTGAAAAATACAGAAATTTCCTCATTAAAAAATATTTGTTCCTCTTGCTTTTCTTTTATATATGAATTTTTCCACGCACCTCTAAACAAAAACAACTTCCTTCTTCTTCCTTTTTTCTTCCTTCTAAGAGCAATTTTCCATGCAATTACCCATTAATTGTATGAAAATCTTGACTCTATGTTTTGTATAATTTTCTTTCATATTTTTTTTTTGTTGGTATACGAAAAACTAAAAACAATAATAAATTTCTCTCTCGCCGCCAAGCAACAAAATTTCGTCTTTTAAAAGTCACGTCAATCTTAATTTAGAAAAAAAAAAAAAGAAAACTTTACCCAACACAAAAAAACGAAATAGTTAAATTTTACTAGTAATATAATTTTCTTTGAACATTTATTTCGTCCTTTTGGGGGGGTTAAAGTTTCCCTCCATTCCTTTTTAGTGTTTTTAATTTTAATCATTTCAATATTTAAATTTAATTATTGAAGAATGGAAAATGTGGAATGTGTCGAAAATTTTGTTTTTTGGTAATAAACTAAATCATTCTTTTGGACAAAATTGTGGGTAAAATTTTTTAACCCTTTTTGTATCACCTTTAACACAAATTTTTCCTATATAATAGTAGTGCACTTTTACTGATTTCTGAAGGAAAAGTTTTAAATCATTTAAATTTTTAGTGGAGAAAAATTTATATATATAAAAAAATTTAATTTACTATTTTAATTGTAAATAACAGAAAAAAATTGAAAAAAAAAATATTGAAAAAGTTTAAAATTAAAGAAAATTTTCATTTAAAATTAAATTACGTGCGATTCTGTTTTGGATTTATTGTCCTTCAATATTGGGAAAAAAAATAATGTAAGTTTTCTGCTGGTGTATATACCAAAGGAAAACTGTATAAGAAAAAGTTTTAGAATTTTCTTGTAAAATAAACAAGATGGAAAAATTATTCTATTTGATTTCTTTTTTTATATATTTTTTTTTTTTTTTTACGAATTTTGATTATTTAGTTTCCGATTTTGATTTGATCTCGAATTTAATTGAGTTAAATATTTATTGATTCATTATAGTTAACTCTCGGTTCATCATCTTAATTTTAATTACAAGTTTGTTATGACATTGACATGTTTTTGGGCAGCAAATTACAATAATTTACTATCCAGAAATATATGTAAAATATATTCCCAATTTAACCTATAATTGAATTCATTAAAATGGAATCAATTAACCTGATCCTTTTTTTATATAGTAAATATAAAATTTAAGAATCCGGCAAAATATATAATATAATTTTTTTTTTTTTTAAATGAAAAGTAAACATAAATTATTCCAATATGTATATGTGTGTATTTCTTCTTTTTTTCTTCTGGTATACAAAAAAAATTCCATTTATTTTCCATTTTTATTTGTTATTTTTTCATTTTCCAGAATTGAACTTTTGTTATAATAATAATAATAACAATAATAATTTCATCAGTTGTTTTGTTATTATATAAAAAAATATCCATCTGACATCGGAGGGGTGGGTAGTTGTGAAAGGTTAAATTGGGTGGTGGTGTGTAGTAAAGGAAAATTGGGCAAATATACCAGCCAGAGTAACAAATATTAAGATATATTTAAATTATATATAAAAGGACATATATACAGCAAAATAAAAAAAAAAACAGATCCTGTGATTTTTTTCTTCTTCTGTGTTATTTTTAAGGGTGAGCTTTGCTGTGTGCCTCTACGTTCTTCAAATTTTTTTTTTAGCCTAAAGCGAATAATTTCAATTTAAAAATACATTTTTTTTTACTTGTAATTCTATTAAAATTTATGAACAACAAAAAACAAGGATTCAATTTTCCTGCACTGCCTCCGCCATCTCTTCGTGAGCTCTAAGAAAAATTTTTGTTACCAATAGTGTGTAAGTATACATGAAAAAAAAAATGAATTGGAAATTTAAATAAGGATATATTTTTGTGTTTCGTACAATTCTGTTATATTACCAAGGATTGGGGTCAAAATTTTAATGTTTTTATTTTTGTTTTGCTGACGAATATTTTTTTTTTGTTTTGTTTTTATAAATTTTAAATGTAAAAATGATCAAATGTCAAAAATGGAAGATGGAAATTTGAAAACGTGATTTAATATTGTGAAAGAAAAAAAAAATGGAAAATGAAAAAAAAAAACAATGTTTTTCCATAATTCTCATTTTTTTTTGTAATAATTTTAATTTGAAAAGTTATTTTGAATTTTTTTGGGAAAATGAAAAGTGGAAATGGGGGGAAAAATATTACAACAACAACAACAAAAATATTTACTTTAGCCTGGGATCATTAAGTTAATGAAGTTTTTTTGTTGTTTTAATAATTTTTCTTGTTTTCGTTTGTTATTTTTAATATAGAAAAAATATCCTTAACAGGAGTTGACCTAAATATAATTAGTTTTCTTTTTTTTTTTTCAAATTATGAATTTTCCATTTTTCTGAATTAATATCTAATACGGTTTTTAGGTTTTCCTTATTTTATAATGGAAACAAAAAGAAAATTATTTAAATCTAAAATCTTGACACGAAAATTTCAAATGGGAGGATGGAAAATGGTCATATTTTGTATGCAAAAGTTTGAATGATAAGTGAAAATTAGATTTTGACACTATAATAATTAATTTATAAAGGAAAATTTTGTTTAGTGTGACGTCCTTTTTTTAGAAGAAAACTAAGAGAATTTATTAGTTTA
This sequence comes from Empis stercorea, assembly GCA_949752835.1. Taxonomy (NCBI): domain Eukaryota; kingdom Metazoa; phylum Arthropoda; class Insecta; order Diptera; family Empididae; genus Empis; species Empis stercorea. The sequence continues at coordinate 57,038,459 of OX457088.1, read as the reverse complement.
TTCCCAATTTTTCGGTGAATCTTATTCTCCACTGCAAATTACATTTTTTTTCATTTAAAATTTATTCATCGTGTTTCTCTTACTATATATTTCTAAATTTCAATCTACAAATAAATTAACTAATATTCTGTCACATATTTTCCCCATCAAATTACTTAAATATGATAATTTATTAATTTAAATTCAAAATTATCTTAAAATTAAAAATGTCTTAATTACACAAAAAAAAAAAAATCTATTTTAAAATTGATTTTCTTTTTCCTTTCAATCAAAAATATTATTATAAAATGAGAATCTTTGGATATTTTCTGTATAAACTGGATTTTTTAAAACGCAAAGTGACAAAATTTCTTTAGCAAAATTCAGATTTCAATGCTACACAAGAAACTTGTCTATACCACAAAATCTTAAAGTGCACAAAATTATAACAAAAATAATTATAATTATATTTTCATTTCTAGACTATAAAAAAATCTATATAAAATTGTATAATTTATAAGGGAATTATGTAAATTTTATGTAAAATTCTTTTAGAGTTTTTAGGGTAATGAAAGTTTTTTTTTTAATATATAAAAATTGCATTAAACAAAAAATGGTTCATTAAAAATTGACTTTATATATGCAAACTGCATTTATTATTAGTATTTTAATGAGTTTATACTTTTTAACACTCTTTATATTTTTTTTTCTTCTTTAAAGGATTTTATATCCTTTTTGCTGTGGTTTGGTTTCTATATATAGTACGATTAACATATAAAATTACATTTTTCCAGGCTTTTAAAAGATAATGAGGATAAAAAATATTTAAAAGAGATATGGAATTTTTGTTGTTGTTAAATTATATAAAAGTTTTTAGAAAAAAATTGTTTTTCTAAAAAATTATTTGGCTTGAAAAGTGTGTTGGGGGAAAAGTTTACTTTATAAATCAATGAATTGTAATTAATGTTTAAGTTTTGTCTTATTACATTTATTATTTTGATTAGCAAATTGTGTGAATATCCTTCGAAAACTATTCTTAATTTTCTTCTTAAAAAAACTGGAGCAATAGAAAGAACATAATTTCATTTTCATCTTAATTTTCCCGTGTACTAGATAATAGAATTTCGTCCTTCATATCTTAAATTTTTAAATTTTCTAGTGAAAGAACACTAAAATTCAAGGCTACAATGCAGAAACGTATAATTTTAATTCAATTTTTTTGTTGAATTTGTTAAATTTCGTAGAAGAATAAAAAGAATTCTTGCAGAAGGATATCCAATATTGTCTTGTGTTGACATGAATTCAAAAATTCCTATCTGCAATTTTTTCAATACTGAGACAAAGGCCAAAACCTCAGTTAATATATTCTAAGGAAGCCACTGCTAAGTTCTAAATTCAAATTTTCAGTTCAATTTATCCCTAATTTTTGTCAAAATTTCAAATTTTTTTTATATAGACGAAAATTTCTCTCATATTTTACTCTTTAAATTCTTTCTGGTAATTTTAAATTTTTTATGTGATATATAAAAAAAAATATCCTTTAAAAAAAATACTATTTTCACCAAAATATAAAAACATGCAAAAGGAATTTCTGTATATTTTCTCGAAAAATTTATTTTTATATGATCATAAAATTACTTTAAAAAGTCTACATCGTTTTTTTTGTTTCCTTTTTATATTTTTTACTTTTTTTTTTTTTACGCAAAATTGACTTAAAAAGTACCGAGAAAATAAAACCATAAAACAACCATTCACCCCTCAACCAAAAAGAAAAAAGTATGTATAAAAAGTCTCTAAGGATATCGTTACACATATACACAAATAAATTCAGGTGTATATATATTTTTACATTATAGAACGAATCTTATTAAGTACAAAATAATTTTTTTACAAAAAAAAGACCGAAAACTAATAACAGAAACCAAAAACATTTTTTTCCTCTTTCACAATTTTTATTATTACTTACATACTTTCATTTTTTTTTTTTTTTTTTTTTTGGTAATTTGTTTTGAACACCATTTTGAAATACATATACAGATATGTATAGAAATTTTAGAATTGTGTATGGGAGGAGTGGGGTAAAATACTTTTAAGGATATATAAAAAAAATTTTTAACATGAAAAATAAATATTACAACGGAGATAGAGTGATTTTTCTTTTTAAATATTTTCCTAAAATTGCGTCAGTTTAATACTGTTTTGAGACAAACGCTACAATTTCAAAATTGGATAAATTATTCAAAAATCTTAAATTTCAGTTTAATATTTAAATATAGAAATGAAATTTCTAGAAATATGTCAAATTTTTAGACTAGTTTTACTAGATAAATCAGTTCTACAGTTCCTTTGTTGCCTTGTCAAAAGTTGATTTGATAAAATGACTTTGATACTTCAGTGAAAAGTTTGATTTATAGATAGACTAAGTCATATGCTAGAATGGTGGCATTGACTCGTATCAAATTATCTAGTTTTTAACCTAAATTTGATGACATAAGTTCAAAATAGAGACATGGATTTCAATGATTATATTTCATAACTCTAAAAGGATCCTAGAACTGAAAGATTCTAATTTTTTTTATATTTAAATCTGACGATCGAATCAATAACGAAATATTAAATCTCGAAATATGGTTGCTGTATCAGATGAATAAACGACTTTATTTCGCTATCATTTGGACTATTATCCTAAAAACTTCATCTACAAAACAAATCGACTTGTCAAAAAAAAAATTCTAATAAATTCACATAACATAAATTCTAATTTTATTCAAACCACCCACAAATAAGTAATAATAATAATAATAAAAAAAGCCCATACAACATTTTAGAATTAAACTGACAAAAAATTTTATATCTACATACAAAATTACAGACATTTGTACTTGTTAAAAGCTTTGAACTGTAAATAAAAATTCATTTACAAAAAAAATATTATAGCAACAAGAATAATAATAATGTTTTTTTCATAATATTTATACATTAAATGAGTTCATGGAACTTTAATATTTAACCACCCTCAGTACATACAAAAAAAAAATTATATTTTTTTATAAATTCACTCTTATTTTTTTTTTCTAATAATTTCCAACCCCACCCCATCACCCACAACAAAAATTTCATTTGGCAATTTTCACTGACGTAACCTTCACTTAGCCTAATTAAATTGAATGGGTGTATATATAGACTGTACACATTAAAATGATGATTACTATCGAATGGTTATATACGAAGGACCAAGTAGTGTCAATTTGAAATGAAAATTTTCAGTTTAGTCGTCATTAAATTATTTTCCATCTTTTAAATTTTTTTTTTTCTGTTTAGTTACCGAAACATTTGAAAGTTACACGTTATAATCACATCCTTTATTTTTGGTATTGTAAAAAAAAAAAAAAAAAAAATATCCTTACAATATTTTCAAAGTATATGTCAAAATTTTTTATATTATTAAAGCTATAAATTTTGTCTCTCTTTGGTTGACTTTGTTTGGAAAAATGTGTTCCAACTTTACTTCTGCCAAAATATTATAATTTAAAGGATATTTGCACACAAAGATTGAAATAATATTTTTCCCTGTGGACAAATTGGGGGGGGTGATGAGGAACAACCATAACACACAGTGAAAAAAAAAATCTGTCATGAAAGGTGAAATTATCAAATATAATTTTTCACGAATTATTTTTTTTTTTCCAAAAAAAAAAAAAAAAAGATGAAGGAAAAATTGTTGGGAAAAATCATGAAAAAAAGAAAATTGTAAAGTAAAATTATTTGTAAATTGAATTTGTTGTTAGCAAAAGAATAATTTTTGTTGATTTTTTATTACAATTTATGTTGGGGAGTGTGGGGGGGGATAAGGTAAATTATTATTTATTATATATTTTTTTTTTTTTTTGGTAGGTGGTAAATAAAGGAAACAAATGATTTATTTGAAAATGTAAATGATTTTCATTTTTTTTTTTTTTTTTGCTTGCTTACTTGTTCTTCAATGAAATTATTATTATTATTTTTTTTGATGTACTTAAATGAAAAATTTATATACATTTTTCTTACTTTTAATGGTTATGTTTGTTGTGTACCTTGAGGGGGGTGAGGGAAAAATTTCAAATGACATGGGATTGAAACAGAGATGTTTGTTTAATAAGTAAGTAGTAGTAAAAGTGAAAATTTTATGCTTAATATTCACTAACAAATTGTTGGTGACTTTGAAATTTGTTTCAATTTTGTGGGCCAACAGCTTGATTGTGTAGTCCAAATCATTCTTTGAAGTTTTCCTGAAATTTTGTAATCAAAATTTCATTTTGATTACAATTTCTGATCAGCTCAAAAAAAAAAATCAACTTACTACCTTTTCTGCCTAGTCGACATCATTCGAAATCTGAACAAACTTGAAGTGTGGTGAATAGTTAAAATTCAAATTTTGACTGTTGTAAATGATAAAACTGAAACTTTTTAGTCTCTAGTCTAGAGTCTAGTAAATTAAAATGAAATTTTTTGAATAGAAATACTTAAATATTTCTTTGTATACTTTTCAATTTTCGTTAAACTTTAATCAAAATTCTTCTAAACTTTTCACTTTTTTCAAGTGTTGTGTTCTCTGTAAAAATTCCGCAAAATTTAAATAAAATATAACAAGTCCTTAAAAAAACTTTAAAGGATATTATTTAAAAATCAATAAAATTTATCAACTTACACACAAATATTACATAAAGTATACATATATATCATCTAATCATCTCTATAAATCTGATTTTTATTTCTCTTCTCTTATATTATTATTATTATTATTTTTCTTTAGCGCCTTCTTCATCAGTCAAGCAATAAATTTCCGTATCCTGATTGTAAATCTTCTAATAAAAGGCAACAAAAATGAAAAAAAAAACAATTTTACACATTTTCCTTATTTTAATGGAAAAAGCCGCACATAATAAAACATATTTTAAGACTTTTCTCTTTTAGGGTAAAATTTATGTTGTGGGTGCGAGGTGGTTGAAAGGGGAAATACTATATAAGTATAAGGGTAAAAAAAAATTATTGTTGTTTGGTAAAAGTAGATAACCTACTTACCTAATTTAACAAGATAAATTGTTGGAAAAATATCAACAACAACAACACAAAAAAATCTTTAGTTTTCTTATATTAAATATCCTTTTTTGTGTTGTCCTTAGATGAAAATTGAAAGTAATAGAATATTTTCTTTTTGGTTTGTGTTTTTATGTTCATTTCCTTTATGACGTTTAACAACAAATTTTCAGTTTTTTGTTTTATTAACACGCAAACGTTTCCAGATTATGGAAACGAAACGACAATAATAGTAAATTTTATTTAAGTAAAACTGATTTTCTTGTGTCAACAATTCGAAAAAAAAAATAAATAAATTTTAAGGATTAAGTTATATAGTATAATTTAGAAAAACTGTTGGTTACAAAAAAGTAAAATTTGTGGGGAAGGAGAAATATTTAATTTCGAAAACTTTTTGGTAGTTAATAGTATAATTATCAAGTACAATATACAAAAGTTTTGAAATGTCTTAATTACACGTTGTTATATGGAGGAGTGTTGAAAATTACTAAAAGTATTAATATTCAAAAAGTGTCATTAAAATATAATCACGCAAGAATTATTAATAAAACTTCAACATTATGAATAATAATTAGAATTTTTTAAAATTCGTTTTTACATATTTTAATAATGGTTTCTTTAGAAGGAATTTCCGATTATGGTAACGTAAATTAAATTCTTATATGATTATTAGATGATTTTAAGTTTTGACAATTGGACTGGGTGTTGGGAAAAATTGGAAATTTAAAAATACAAAATTAGTATGATTGGTTTTCTCCTTGGTAAACTAATCAATCATAGTCCAAAATTCTTCGGAGTTTTACAGATATTTTATCATAGTCCTATACCCTGTCAAGATTTTTTCCACATTCTATTTATACAATAATAACTCAAATTACCATTCTAATAAATATTCCAAATCCAAAATCAAATATTTTCGAACTACCCTCTGTACCATCACTGTATTAATTACATTGAAATTTTTATAATCAATTCTTTCATTGTTTTTACTAAAGTCCTTAAAATTATTATCATTTTTGAAATTTTTCCTCTCCCCCCCTGACAATTACGATGTATCAAATCTCAGTTTGCTCCTTTTGGGTGTCACATGTTGATTTTTATATATATATATATGTCGAAATTTCACACAATAAACAATTGTCAATTTATGTTGTTGTGTTGTGTGTACCAACAACAATGTGTGTTATTATCATCACTCTCCCTCCAAAACAGATATAAAGTGATGATAATATATAGAGAAGAATTTGAAATCCTTTTTTAACAGAAAAACCATCAGGCAAAAAAAAAAAGAAAAACTGTCACAGCAAGACAGATAAAATTGAAATTATTGACATTATAGACGTCATGTTGTGTGATATTGTTATTCTATTCTTTTTTTTATTGGTCTATCAAAATGATTTTTTTGTGGTTCTATTGAGTGGGTACATAAAAATAATTTTTTAGAATAAAAAACAACAACAATAATTTAGGGGGAGAAATCCTTTTTTACAGAAAAAGAAAAGGATAAAATTTAAAGAGTAGCATTTAAACAGGAAAAAATAATTTCCTATTCAAATAATTGTATTTACTTATTTTATTTATTATTTTTTTTTTTGTAGTCATTACTTTTAATTAATACTGACATTCATTTTCATTTAAAGTAACATTAAATTGAAATATCCTGAAATAATGGTTTTTTTTCCTGATATTTTGTATATATTTATTTAATTGTTTTTGTGTGTGTGTATGTTTGTATATATTATTTAAATATTGATCTTAATTAATTTTCCTTTTTGCAATACTAAAATTAATATATATTTTTCTTTTCTTTTTTTTTTTTTACAGGTAATTTATTTGATGGCAAATAATAATATAATATACAAAGGAAAAGTCCTTGGCAAAATGAAAGTAAAAAAAAAAAAGGATCTTTGTATATATAAGTAATAACAAAACAAGAAAAGGCAACAACATAAAATTGTATATAATTTCAAGAAAAACAAAAAAAGGATATTTCTGGTGTTGGTATTTATAAATAAAAAGAAAATGAAATTTTTATGTGAAATGAAAAGAAAAAAATCTTATAGTTAGTTTTTTTTTTGTTTTGTCTTGTTACCTTTTATCGTGTTGGGGTGGTGGTTGGTTTTATAATGTGGTTTTTCTTTTGAACTCGTTTTTTAAATGGAATTTTCATTATATTTAATTTTCTGATATATTTTCTATTTTCTTGTGGTTCAGTTTTTCCTTATGAAAAATATTAATTAGATTATTGATTTTATATTTCGAAGATGAGTAAATTTTGTTGAGGAAACGTTTTTTTTTTTGTTCATGTTAAATTTTTCGTCCTTTTTGATATTTTAGAAAGAATGATTTACAATTTAAATAATGTCCAAATTATATTACGAAAATTTGCTAATGCGCTACCCCAGGAAAAATGATCAAATTCGTCATTGAAATTTAAAATGAAATCATTTTATGTTTAATTAAATTATATACCATCAATGAATTTGATTAAATTAATTTCATAGTAATTAAAAAATTGATGATTTTCATCCTTTTTAATTTTCCAATAAAATATTTTGAAAAAAAAAATTTGTTGACCATACATATACAAAAATTGAAAATTAATTTCTTGTAATTAATTGTCAATTTTTTGATTATTTTTAATTTTTTTTTTCTGTTAATTATCTTAATCAAGAGTTGAAGAGTTTTTCATTTCAATTTTGGTTTTTTACCTGTGGTAAATTTGGTTTCAAATAAATTGGGTAGAAAAAAAAAAAAAAAGGTTCCTGATGGTGGGTTTTAAAATATTTATATTTTGTGAAATTTATATTTTAAATAAATATATTATGTGTAAATTAAACAAATTTAATTTATGGATAAATCGTTGAAAGTTTTTATGTTTAATTTAATTACAAATTTTTTGAATTGATATAAAAAAATTTTTTCTCATTTCAAATTTGAATGTCAAACCAAAAAGGATAATCAATTTGATATTTCGAATAATAGTAATTAATTAATGTTAATTATTTTTAATGACATTTTGTATATTTTATTTACAAACAAAGTCATAAATTAAAAGTGAAATTTTTTTTCTATTTAATTTGTTTAAATAATTGCAACCATAATTGGAGGAAAATTTTTGTTGACAATTTAAAAACTTCATATAATTTAACAATTTTATTATAAAATATTTTGTAAATTTAAATTTGTTTTCTTTAAATTTTACATGAAAATTTTGCTGTAAAATTAATTAAATTATTGTAATTATGTTTTTAAACTAACAAAAAAAAAAAAATTGTCAACCATAAAAATTTGTTGAAGCAAAAATTATAAATTGTGGTAAAACAATGAAAGTATCTTATTTAATTTTCCTATACAAAAATTTTCTTTAAACAAAGAAAAACATAAATCACATAATTGTAAAACATAAAAAATTTCAATGTTTTTTTTTTGTTTACTGTAAATTATATTTAATAATAAAAATAAGGTAAAGGTAAAAATGAATTTTTTTTTTTAAATATTATGCAGTCAGGCATAATACAAATTTTTTTTTTCATTGTTGCTAACCAATTCTTCTATTTTTTTTTTTTGATTGTTTAAAATGGAAAATTATACTCATTTATGTTTTTATTATTTTGTAGAAAAAAAAATGTTTAAAATATCAAAAGTAACAATAAAACATAGAATTATGTTTTACGGTAATGGTGCGCGCGTGTGTCACTGATTAACATAAATATTTTATACAAAAAAAAAAAAAATTTCATTCAAATATTTTGTTTATTTTTTAAGTAATAATAAAAATTACCATATAGAAAATTATAAATTACATTTTATGATTATAATATATGTAATTTATTATGTTGTGACATAGAACATAATAACTATATGGAAAGATTTTCATTGAAAATTTGAAGTATTATTCTTATATGTTTTTATTGTAGAACAATAAAATTGGTTTTCATTATTTTTTTTCTATGCAAAATGTCACAAAATTTTGTTTATTTTGTTGGTTAATGAGTGAAAATTTGTCGCATTTATCATAAATTACAATATTTTTGTAATATTTTTGAACTTATTTCATGGTGGTTTACTTAATTTTCCCCAAGTAGTTTTTACTTACTTAGTAAAATAACAAATGAAAAATTGTAGTGTAAATTTAATGCTACATGAAAAATTGCTATAATTGTAATATGCAGAATGTGAAATTAGTGACCCTATTTTTGATTTTGGTGTAAGTTAACTTTACTGCATTTCAAATTTCCTGAAATTTTATACAATCACAAATTTGGTCTTCAAATTTGGAAATTGTTAATAGTATTTATAAATGGGAAACTAAACTTTATTCAAGTTCATGGAAAATTATACATTTAATAAAATTGAAAGATAGTCAAAAGAATCTGTGATAATTAAGGTATCCTTTAAATTAGAGACGATTAAATTTTGTCAAAAATTTATCTCTCGTAGCTTCACAGGAGAAACTAGAATTTAGTATAGACTAAAAGTCACTGGAAAAGATTGAAATTAAAAGGAAATTTATATTTTTATAAGTCCTGTTTTTTTTTGTTATTGAATTTTAATTCTGTCGCAGTTGATTTGATTTACGACCAAATATTATTTAACTTTATAATTCGTCCAAATTTACGTAAATTATATATTTATTGGGAAAATGGGTAAAGGAACTGGGCAAAATGCTGAATTTAGTCAAGGACTCAAGACAACTAAGATAAATTGAAAATGCTGTCCTTGAGTTCTTTAATCTACAATAATATTGGTAACATAATTAATTTTCATGGTTTTAATTTTCCTATCCAAAAATTTGATCATAAATTAAAAAATTAATTATTTTAAAAAATATATTGTAAAAAACTTGTGGTATCAAAGGTAGAAACAATTCCAAATGCAATGTGACAATTTTTCTTTGACCGCACTTAAATAAATTTCAAATCTAAATTGTATTTCGAATTAAATTTATTGCTGCTAACTTAATTTTAATGTTCATGTTTATAGATATTTATAACCCAAAACCATCTACTAATAATTTTAATGATTATTTTCTTTGGTTTTTTTTTTTTCAAAATTATTTCATCATCACAAAATGCAATTATTATTATATAAAAATTCAAGGTTTGTCCATAACATAACAAAAAAAAAAATATGTACAATTCTTAACTAACATAATATAAAAAAAATTGACAGAGAATTTATAACTTCCAAAACCATAATTGCACCTGAATATATTTTCAAAACAATCTTTTTTTTTTTCTTTAAATTGCAATATATATGAAAATATGTAGTGAAGTTTTTTTATAATTTAGCTGCAACATAAAATTCTGTTTTTGTATTTTTTTTTTGTTCGTTTGTTGATTTAGGTCAGTAAAGTCGTGGTAAACACATTTTATATTTATTTTTTTAAATATTATGGTATAACTATCAAATAGTCCGTGTTTGAAACATAATTTTTTGTATTTATTATTCTGTATTATGCTATAAACCTGAATATGATTGTTAATTTTATGTGGCAATTAATATAATTTTCGTTTCTTTTTTGTAAAATACCATTGGGAAAATATTGGAAGAGTTGTGTTTATTATATATGTTTTACAAATATGGTCATTTGAAAATTTATTTCAATTGCATATAAGTATACAAATGTAATATAATTTAATAGCTTTTATTTTGATGCCAAAATGAGTATAATTCGTGATAGCATAAATAGTTTTGGTATATACATATAGGTAAATAGAAAAAAATGTGGGGACTTTAAATCATTTTTGTTGATTTGTTTTTTTATTTTTAAAATTTACAGGACTTAATTCGTCTTTTAATGTTTCATATTAGTCTTTTTTATACTTATGTTTCGATTTTGCTAACAAAACTATTTACTGGTCTGTTATCTGAGAAAAATTTGACAGAATAGTCAATTTAAATTATGACTGTCATCTAGCTATTAATGAACTATTAATCTGTTATCTTACTTGCCATTTTGTTAGCCAATAGTTAAATATAATAAATTCGATTTTTTTTTAAATAAATATATTTTAGTCTTGCTCCAATATCCTTAGAGAATGGATCACTATTTTGTCGGTATGTCTGGTCCTAAATTGAAGATAAAATCGGTCTTTGAAAAATGTTAAATGAAAATTAAATACAAGAACCTGTTAAAAATTTAATATAATCTCAAAATTTTCATATTTCTGATGAAAATATTTGACAGATTAAATTTTTTGGTTGATATTTCTCAACCAAAAATTTAACAAATTTACTCAAAAAGTTCTGACATTTCTCAAATATTTAACATGATTAAATTATTATTTCTTCATAATTTAATCATATTAATATTATTAAATTAATAATTAAATATTCTGGTTTTTCTTAGTTTTTTTTTTTAAAAACAATTATCGTTTGTTTATTAAAATTTCGAATTATTTATGATCATACCAAATACGAGTATATGCTGTTGATTTAAGTGTTTGTGCTAATTAAGAGATACGTTTTACCAGATAAAGTGTAAACGAAACGTCAAAATATATTAAAATTTATTTTTGTATTAAAATCTGCACAAGAAAAACAAAAAAATTGAGTCTATTTTCGTATTTGGTATTTAAATGTTCATCAGGTAGAAAACGAAAATGAATTTGTTTTTCAGGTCAACATAATTTTAATTGACGTATATTTTATTATTATTGTTTTTTTTTTTTGTAAATAAAATACTTTATACCATAAAAGTGCATTAAGTAAATAAAATAAATTTTTAGCCTTCAATTTTATTTGTTTATATAGATTTCTGGTATACAAAATAATAATATTTATAATTGAAATTATAATTGAAATTTCAAAATGACTTTTAATAAATTATATTATTAATTTTTTTAGATTAAAAAATTTTTAATAGCTTCATTAGAGAATTTCAATTTTAGTCTTGTTTTTGTATAATACTAAAATTGTTTCCATATGTAGAAGTTTTTCATGTCTGTTTTAAATTGTATGCCAATTTTGTCTTCTCTATACTTTTGCTATCGAACAATTATCTCTCTCTACGTCCATAAAATTGGTAAATTATTTTTTTACCAATCAAAGAAACGTTCAAAATTTAATTATACAATCTTTTACGATTTTCAAAGTATATATAAATTTTAATTTTTAAAAGTCTAATTCCTCTCAGATTAAATGCAATTTTTTAAAATTGGCTAATCTTTTTTGTTTTGCTTCACAATTTTTTTAGCGAATTACAAAATCGTTTTTGCAAAAAAGTTTAGTTTTGTTGTAAATGAAAAATATTTTTCCAATGAAAATGAAAATGGAAATAAAATTCATTAATAATTTGAGGTTTTTTTTTAATTGACATATGTTTTCGTAATTATTTTAACATGATCAAAAGAAGAAACAAGATTTCCGATTAACATCAATATTATTATTATAGTAATTTCATTTTCTTAAAATATTTCTACAATTAGATTGTTCATAATAATTATTAATATGGTTCATCAGCTTGTTAAATATTTGTGTACCATACGACAAATTAATGAGTTCGATGACTTAGGACCTAAGTCATTAGGACAATGTTAAAATTGTTTAATTTGTTTGTTATATGGTAGGAAAATTAATTTTCTTTTAATGGAAAAAAGGATATTTTGCAGAAAAATTGTAAAATTTTTGTAAACTACAAACGAACTTTTACTGAGAAACAATTTTTTTTGGTCAAGAAACGATTTTTTTTGGTTAATGGAGATCTTGTAGTAATTATTAGACTATAGAAAAAGTTAACATGGGTGGTAGTGATTTTTGACTATATTGTTTTAAATCAATTATAAAACAATATTGTTTAGAAATTTCTACGTGCAATTTTGTGATATGTGATAATTGATGTGTCACAAATCATTTTACCTAATACCATTCCCCAGGATTTGGATTACAATTAAATACGAAAATAAATATTACTTTTTGCATATATTTCAAATAACAATTAATCTGACGATTTGAATATATAATATATTCATGATGTATATAAATGGCGCTAAAGTATCTAAAATTATATAACTAAAATGTACAAAGTAATTTAAAAAAAAAACATATTTAAATTCTTCTTTAACTTCTGATCAACATTTGTAATTTTTTTTTTTTTTTTTGTGATAATCATCAAAATATTTTAGTTATGACTATGGTTGTGGTATATTGAATAGTGAATAAATAGTTTTATATTACTTATATACTGAACATTTTTTCCTATAGTTTATTTTGGTATACAACATTCACAATTTTGAATCATTATAACGATAAAGTTGCAATTTAATACTTTAATAGCATTATTATTAGGTATAATATAGTCTGTATATCTATATATAGCCATTTAACATTATATATTTCCTATACTACATAGTATACTAGCAGCAGGTAAATGTAAAGCTATGATTTCTATATATATTTTTCTTTATGTGTGTCAAATTTTTGCTCCTGGGTTTGCTCTTTGTAAAAAAATACTTTGTTTCTTATATACATAGCTATACGATACATATACAACCACTATCTTCCATTATTATTAATGCTTGAACATTAAAAAAGTGCTTAAAAAATACTTTCAGAAAAGTGAAGGAATATTTTTTGAAGTGTGATGATATCATCTACTTAAGTTTTGCACTTGCTAGCTATTATTATTATTTTTTTTTCTCTGGTTAAACGTTTTTTTTTCTTCTTTGCTTAGTTTTTAAAAATATTGTTGGCGAAATTTACTATGTGAATTATTATTATTATAGATAGATGATTTAGCAATGATTTTTGTTGTAATGATGCAGAAATTCTTCAATTTTAACTTATTTTGGTTACTAAAACTGATTTTAAAGATGATTAATCTTTGTCACGAAATTAAGCAAATTTTTGTAGAAGAAGAAGAATAAGAGAATATGATATTATTAGTGGTTATCCTTGATTTAATTTTGAGGAATTTTTTACTATAGAACAGAAATTTAAAATAATTGATGGCGTGATTAGAGTATATGAAAAGTTATTAAAAAAGTATTTTTGACTATGTACTTAATATTTGTTTGAGAAATGATGATATTATTTTAAAAGTTTATAAAGTTAAAATTTATAAAATTTCCAAGGTAACCAAACGATTAGGAAAAGGATATTATTTTTAAATCGGTGATTAAAAATACTTTCAAAAAGTAAATGAAAATTTAAATTATTAAATATTTTCATTAATTATTGTTCTTCTTCAACAGCCCGATGTGGGCCTCTAGGTCTAATTTGCAGCATATCTAGTTGCTATCTAATTGCTAGCAAAGTATATATAGTTGCTAGCAGAGCAACTAGAACATTGGAAACTATACAAATTGGAGAGGCCAAGGTTTGATTTTGAAGAAGAAAATCTAAATTACCAGAAACTTAATATATTTCTGTCCCACTTACATCTTCGAAACAAATTTTTCGTACAAATATCCTTAAACACTGATGATATCCCTTTCAAAAACTTTAAAATCAAATTTTCCTTAAAATTTCTAACTAAATATTTCAAAATTTAATCAAAAAAAAAATCATCGTCATTTTTCTTTTCTCAATTTTATAATTGAAAAATAATTTAAAATTTATCCTTTTACCATAATATCAAAAAAAAGGACCAAATAAGGATATATAGAAAAAATAAAATAAAATTATAATTTATCGTAAAATGAAAACATAAAAAAAAAAAGAAATTCCTTGATTTTTTTTTTAAATAACTTATAAATGTCCTTTTGTTTTTTGGTTTTTTTTGACTCGCTAAAACGAAAAAAAAAAATTAATTGGATTTGAAAGGAGGTTTGTGGGGAGGGGACAATTTTTATGTTTTTGTTTTGTATCTTTCTGTTTTTTTTAGTTGTTGTTGTGTTATGCCGAATTGTATTAAGTGATGCCCAGACAGACGAACGCGATTTTCTGTTGTTGTTGTTATAACTACGCCATTGGAATCTAAGCAAAAGAAGAAGAAGAAGAGAAAAAAAAAACCAGAAATGAAGGAAAAAGGATCAAAAATATTTAACAGGCGTTCAAGTGTCACTTTTTTTTACATATTTAATCCGATTTTAGAAAATGTTTTTATCAATTTTTAAATACTTATGGGCTAATTATTTTTTTTTTTGTGTTTTGTGGGGTGGACAAATTGAGTCGTGGTACACTTAAAAAACAAAAGATATAATTTTAATTTATATGCTTTTAAAAGTTTTATTGTTTATGGTGGATTTAATATGTTTTTTTTGGTAAATGTAAAAAAAATTACATTAATTTCGCGTATTACAAGAAAATTACAAATTAAATTTCCTTTTAAATTTTAAATTTTTAAATTATACTTAAAAAACTTTTGATGATCTCAAAGAGAATTACATTTAATATTTCATTTATATTAAGTAAATTTTTTTGGTACGGATGACAATTTTAGAAATAAATTCAGCAATGATAATCTTGGTATCATGATTTTGAAGTATTACCATAAATTTCAAAGTTTTCTACAATTTATTTCAAAAGAAATCATATAAGTAATTAGAGATATTAGAGAATGTCCTTTGATACATTTTGTTCAGAATATAATAAATTGTGAAAGGATATTTCTCTATAGTTGGTAGAAGGCCTTTAAATTATATAAGTCTGTGACATACTGAAAATTTTTCCACACGATGAAGAATAAATAATATTCAATTAATTATTGCAAAAGTAGAAAGTATAACTACAGAAAAAGTTTTGTTCATTTTAGCGAAAATATATCACTAAAACCTCCGGTCACATTCACAAATTCTCCCATTTACCCTTGAGGAAATACAAAAATTTACAACTTCTTCCTTTTTCTATACATAAATTTTCTAAATCTGTTTCAGTTCTAATATCGATATATATATAGTAATAGGAAATATTTTTATAGTTTTAATAGAAAAAAATCTTTATAAACATTTTTAGTTTGATAAAAATTATTAAATTTTCTATGCTTTTCTTTCTATATTTATAAAAAAAAAAACTTTACTTATGAAAAGTTTAAGATAACATATCTTTTTCTGTACAAACTTTTGGATGTCTTAAATCTTGTGCACGTCTGTGAACTTTTATATCGTATAGTTTTTTGTTTCCCAATATTATATTCTTTTCATTTTCTTTGGTATATTAATATATCAAAATATAATAAATAATTTTATAGTATTTATATTGTAGAAATGTTTTCTTCTATGCTTTTCCCCATATACAGTTGCTCACAAAAGTATCCGGCCACTTCTTTTATTCAGTAGAATTAATCTTAGACGTTAAGTTTTAAATATCAGAAAACAAATAATTATTATTTTTTTAACATTATTTAGTCTTGTAATTTATAATCCAATCATAGAAATATCAAAATTAAATATACTTCAGAAAAAATCGACAACCAAACAATTAAGTACATAATTCGGAAATGCAATTTGTCTCGAATGACGCACTATTTGGAAACTATTTGGTAACTAAACTTACTTTGGGGAAGTCCCCCGTATGCATACACACTTAGTGGCCGACTTTAGGGTCAATTGTTTTATGAGTTCGGACAGCTATGTAAGTTTTTCTGATAATTAATTCACTTTTCTAATATGTTTTTCTAGTATTATAAAGTGCATTAGTAAAGGCTTTTTATAGCCAATATTAAAAAAAATACTTAATTGAAAATGAAGTGAAAAACATTAAATATTTTGAACCAAGTAGGGTGGCCGGATACTTTTGTGAGCAACTGTAGATATTTTCATTATGATTTTCTTATATATTCCAGACACAATAACAAAATACGAAAAAATCTATATATATATATATTAGAAAACTACTATACTAATATTATTGCTTATTGATTGAATTTGGTGGCTCTTTTGTTTGTTATTAATGTTCTGAGGAGAGAAAGAAAATGGATTTACTATAAAATTATATAAAAATAAAAATATAATAATGAAAATTTACTATTTCTTTATTTATTTACTTTGTTTCAAGATTATATTTTCTTATTTTGATCAAATAAATTTTCTCTCAAATTGTAATTTACACAAAATATAAAAAAAAAATTTTGATCTAAATCCTTTGAAAATAAATTAGGGTGGATGTCCCAGTACTCGACATAGTTAAGGGCATTATTGTCTTTCAAATCATATAAAATCAAAACGATCAACTTTTTTGGGTTAATTTTTTTTTCACACAGTATTATGATTCATTATCTTTTTAATTAAATAGTAAAATATGCGTAATTAATGATTATAAACACATAAATCGGTAAATTACTTTAAAGCGAAAAATGACCCAGTACGCGACACATCGAAAAATGCAGTGTCCCAATTGGCGACATAGTCTTGTCCCAATACGCGATATACATAATTTTACTATTTAAGTATATAAAAATATTATTTTTGCATTCAAAAGAATTGCATTCAATGCATAAACAAATTTAATTAGTAATTATAATAGATATAAGTATAATAGGAACAAATAAATTACTTAGAAGAAAAAAGTTTAACTATACTAGTTGAAAGCCAAAATTATTATGAATAAAGTATTAAATTTTATTTCGACCGTTTTTGAACCTAATTTCCGACCGAATTTATTTCCGATTGTTACCTTCAATATAATCTTAACCATCTGATAAAGTGTATGTCGTTTATTGCTCCAAACATTTATGACTATTTTATCTATCTTTTCTATAATTTAAAAATATAAATTATTTACTTTAAATAATAAAAAAATAATATTTAATTGATCTCACTCGTGCACCAGTATGCGACATATATGTCGAGTACTGAGGCACCATAAGAAAATCTTGTCCCAATAGGCGACACCGCAATTTTAATTAATTAATTAACATTTTCAAAATTAATTTTACTTAAAAACAAGCTAGAAATATGTATAATATATAATTTAAAATTTAGCATAAAATTTTTCTCAAATTTTAGTTAGTTAAAAGTAATTTTCTTAAAACACATTCCTTAACGAATCACACAAGGAAATTATGGAAAACACTTCCGATCACGATGTTGATTAACATTAACTGAATTTAGTCACAGTAAATTAATTCCTTTAGATAAAATTAGAAGTTAATAATGTTTCTTAAGCTTTAAACTTAATTATAGTGAAAAAACTTTTCACTAAAATTATTAGGAATCCTTATTTTAAAGGTTTTATCACGAAACGGTCGAGTACAGGGACATATGTCGCGTAATGGGACATTCACCCTATATAGATATAATTTTCTGTATGAAGATTAAAATTTTGTAGTTTTGTAATTATGATTATAGGAATAATTTAATATGAAATGATTTTTTAAATGTAGGTGAAGGGTTTTTGCTATATTTTGGACAAAATGAAAACATTTTTCTATTCGGTTTGCATAATTTTGTTTATTAATAAAATTCCCCGTCGATAAACATTAAATGTATCGCGATCTTGTCCAATTTTGCTGAATTATTGGTGTCTATTATTCATGCACTTTTTCCTAATTTTAATTCTAATAAAAATCATCAAACCGATTCCGAGAATATCATTTAATTTGTCCAAAGTTATAGCAAAAAATCTTGAAAAAAAAAATCGTCTGCAAAATAGGGAGCTGTACCCTTGCATGCTGCAATTTACTTAATTTTTAAGATACGATTAAAAAACCAAATATAGATTCTGAAAATAGAGATTTCAAAGTATAAGATTTAAATATATTTATGAATAATTCCAACAAAGTACCCAGGTTGACATAAATGAATTTTTACAAAAACAAAATTTGTTTTTACTGAGATTTTTTGGTATCAATTCATATCATTTAATTTTTTTTTTGTATAAATATTATGTTTACAATTTAAATGATAATATTTTTATAAAAAAAATATTACTCCTATTATTTACATATTATAACATTATGACTTTCTGTAAACATTAAAAATAGAAAACTACAAAATATACAATTCATTTTTGTCGTCGTCCATTATTAATGCTATAAAAGTCAACATCAAATTAATATCAATAAATTTTTATAGCTTTAACTATATATAATTTTTTGTACATACGTATATAATATACATTCTCTTAAATAAATATACGAAAAACATATTTATACATACATTTATACGTATACATTATTCATTTTGAAAATAATATTATTTAATTTATATAAATTTATATATATATACATTTTGGATTATGACCATAAAAACGTATTAACATTCTCGTTAAGATTAAGTCCATATTGACATTGTTATCCTTTTAACCCTCATATACTATATATATAACCAACCAAAATAATAATAATAATGAAAATATATATTAAACACCAAAACCAGAAAATAAAATGTTTTATTATGTTCACTAATTTTTTTTCTGTAGCACAGACAAAAATAATAATAATAATAAACCAACAAAAAAAAGTAAAAGGAGAAAGAGAGAAATTATATTAAGGATAATATAAATTATTATTATTTAATATATAGTAATATAATATAAAAATCTAGGGGTTTATTAATAACACCAAAAAATTATATCCCTAAAAAAAAAATATTTATTATATTTTATGGTTAGATTTTTTTTGGGTCATTATTATTATTACAAGTAAGAAAATTGTATATAAGAGAATGAGTTCAATAAAAATAAAAGGACTATTTTTTTCGGAAATGAATTACATAAATATTTAATGTAATTATCATATTAATAAGTATAGTAAAACTATTATTTAATTATGATTAAATTTTTAAGAATTAAATTGAAATTTAAGTAAAAATTACTGATTTTCTACTAAAATCTTATAGCAATTAATTTGTATCCTTACAATTATAGTTATAGTCTAATGTCTATTGCAAGAATTTAAATATAAAACTAAATTTTTCTTTAAGGACAAAATTTTCATCATATATCCTTTTTTTACTCCAAATATAGTTAAAGTGTAATGTCTACTGGTAAAATATAAATTGAATATCAAAATTTTTCTTTAAGAACAAAATTTTCATCATATATCCTTTTTTTCTACTTCAATTATATATTTCTATATTCAAATCTTTTAGAGTTAACTATATTCTTCCTATCCAATTTTCCTTTCAGTCAGGAATTTCCTATTTAATTTTCGATTGCGTGTTGGGCAAAAAAAAAAAATGGATAATTTTTCCGTGATTTTAACAATATATATTATTTTTTTTTCCGGTCTAGAAATTTTAAGTGTTTTTAGTCACAGTCTGTTAACAAAAATAGAAACTATTATATTAAAATTGTTTCCTTGTTTTTCTTTATAGAATTTAAGTATAGTAAAAGCGTCTGACCAAAAAATGAAAATATAAAAATGAAAAACCCTTACTTTTTAATCTAAGTGAAAATTCCCAGCTGGACAGGTTGTTATTTAAAGTGCATTTTAACATTTTTTAGCATCATTTTTTTTATCACCTCTAAGTAATGTTAGCAATTTTGTAAAAATGCACCTTTTCACATATATCTAACTAGTATAAAAAATTTTATCACTTGACTAAACAAAAAGCAAAAAAAAAAATTGTGTAATATAGAAATTTATTAGAATATCCTTTTTATATAAGAATGGCAAAATTGTTTTTTTTCGGTTTACGTTGGCATTTGTTCTACGAAACATACAAAATATAAATTTATTCAAAAAGTAGGAAATATTCGTTTTTGTTATGATAAAATATCATAAATACTAATTTTAATTATTCTCAGATGTTTATGTAAAATAATTGTTCATATTTTTTTGGTTAGAAAAATGTGCATGAATATTTTAAAATTTTAAATTTAAATATATCCTTTAAAAAATATATCATATATCCTATTTTTTTTTTGGAATAGTCTTATCCTAATTTATCAAAGTTAAATTATAAAATTATTTTTAAAGTTTATATCTGTAATTCATGAATTTTACACAAGATGGCGTTAAATGGAATATTACACTTTTGATTATCAAATTTATTATCTATTTTATTTACGAATAGAAATTCAGTGTTCTATTTTTTCATATTTCCATGGTGCGTTCAGATTATTTAATTAAAAATGTCAAACAATTCGCCAGAATCTAGTGTGAAACTTGATTAACTAACATTGAAGTTCGGAAATCAGTTTTAATTAAAAATTTTATGGTAATTTTACTCATTTTACTTTATAAATTTCAAAATTAAATAGATTTATACCAAATATATGACTTCTATCCTGGTTATAGTGCTTCAAAATCAAGTCTTGATTAAATTTTCTATATTTTAATAGAGATTTTTCCAAAAATGTTTTTATAATACATAATTGTTTTTCCTCATTTTTAAATACATTTTTCTATATATATATTTACATGATTATTGTGTCTGTTTATAACAAAATCTTATTATAAAATCGTAAATATCAAAAAATAGTAGAGTAAGTGTCTACATTATAATATCATTTGAATGGTTTCATTGACGTTAACACTTTCGCCTGATGACAAAATATATTTATACACACATAATAAATACTTCTATATATGAAAATATACCAGGAAATCATTTCTATGATATTCACAATCTGGTATATATAAACAAAAATTTTATGCAACATGCGGTATAACATAAACACAATTAAATACGCTCTAAACTAAACTACACTATCGAAAATTTCTTGGGGGGAATGAAATATGTACATTAAACGTGAAGCCGCATTAAAGCAAAATTATAAAGTATAAACCTAAAAAAAAATTTTATAGTTTGTGTAGTTCAAAAAAACAAACGACCAGCGGCAAATTTAATATAAAATCGCTAAATGAAATAAAACAACAAAAAAAAAAAATGAATAGACTTTTTTGTGGGGTCAAATTGGTGAAATGCGATTACAGATTGTCCCATTAATAAGCTAGTGGGAGGTTCAAAATTTATTTATCGAATGATTTATAAAACGATATTCTGGGTTAAAAAAAAAAGAGAAATTGAAAGAAAATGATTAAGTAATTTATTGGATTTTTTTTTACCATTTCCCATATTTTTACCATTTTGGGTAACAATCGCAAAATACTAGAAAATCTTTTACTCATATATGGCTTTTAAATGGTGAAATTAATTATTGTAATATTTTTTAAGTAAAATTTATAATTTTCATTATTTTTCCCAATCTCTTTGACTGCAGAAATTATGAATAGTTTCCGCAAAGGATTTCAAACATTTTTGACCATAATTTAAAAAAATCTTTTTCAAATTAAATTGAAGTTTTTTGACATGACATTAAAAATTTATTATAATTTCAAAATTTAAGTTATAACTGCAATAATTTTCTACATAAATCCACTAAAAGGATATTTTTCTGGTTTTTTGAAATTATTTGGTATACAAGACCTTTTTTTTTCTGTTATAAGATAATTTAAAGAATCTTCTAAACTATTTAAAATTCTTTTATACTTACTATAAAAAATCACAAAAATTTCTAAAACATTTTTTCTTATTCCACAAAAGAATTTCTTTCTAAAACAATATTTTTGGTATATGGACTTAAATATGTCCTGAATTTCCATTTTCTCTGTAAAACTTATATTATAAAAAATAATTTTTCCTCTAAACAAAAAAAAAAAAATAATCATTCTATTTAAAAAAAACATATTTTTTACATTTATAAAATTTTTTTTTGTATATATACATAAAATATTTTGAAAAAGGAACCACCACCACATCAAAGGAATTACATTAAAGTTATTATATAAACTAACCTTAAAATTTGATATAATTTTCTATATTAAGGAATTTCTCTCTCTTACTTTCCGGGTGAGGGGTGAAGTATGTTAGCAAAATAATAATAACAACAACAAAAAAAAAAGGATCTTCTTTTATATACTCTCATGAATGTATCAATTCTGTTTATATTATCTATACAACAAAAGGTAAATATTTATAATAATAATAATACTCTTATATATGGATAAAAAAGTGGTTATATATAGTATCAACATTATTACCGCCCTCTTGTAAAACCCCCCCTCCTAACTATATTTGACATTATAAAAGAATTTTTCCTTACAACAACTAAGTACCAAACAAAAAAAAATAAAATTTACTCCCTTTTTATTCGAAATTTTCATTTGTTACACACAGAAAAAAAAAGGATAACAAAAAAATGAGAAACATTCTTAAAATTACCTGGAAAAGTTATAGTAATATTATTTCTTTTGTTGTTATATGTACTTTCTATATAGTCCTTCTATCTATTATCCTTTTTTGTTGCGAAAAATAAGTAAGAAATTCTTACCAACAAACAAGGAAAAATTATTATCAAAGGTGGTAAATATAAAAATACAAATTACATAAAATTTTTTTTTTTGGTATATATACAAAATTAATTTCTGGTATGTTTATACAATATAAAAAATTGTTGTTTTCTTTTTTCTTTCTTCTTCATCAAAAAGGATATTTTATCAAAATTCATAACAATGTGGTTGGTGTATTAGTTTTTATATATTGGAATTTTATTTTGACCTTCTTTTATCTTGTTTAAATATTTTTGCTGTGTGTGTGTGCTGTGTGTGTATTTATTTAATAATGTCCTTATTAATTTAGTTTTTGTCTAAAAGATTTTGTTAGGAATTGTAAGTTAGAAAAAACTGTGCGATTAATAGTCTGAAAATTTTGGTTTGATTTTTGTAAATCCTAAAAACTATAATTGAAATTTTGTAAATAAAAATGTTAGATAGAAAAAGATAGAAAAATGTTATAATTTCAGCAAAAAATAGATTGTCATTAGCTAAATTTATATGATGGCTAAAATCTGGCCAGTATTTAGCATGGTACATGTTGGTTGGTCGGTTTGAATGGAGAGGGTGGATTAAAGTCTACCACGCAAATAGGCCACTGGTACATGATACAATTATATTTAATAATTTATTCTACTCAATGACCTTTTGCAAGTAAGTTTACTATCCTCATTATATTCTACAGGAAAAAATATGTCCTTCACAGAGAGGATTATCGAACAAAATTATATAATTTCGAATTCGTAAAAATTGAATTTCTAAAACGTTTTTTTCTGTATAAACAAACTCATCAATTTTTCATTATTTTTCCTGTTTTTCTGTATTAAACCACAAGAAAAAAATTATACAATTCATTTTTAAAGAAAACAGAAAAAAAAAAATGAAAATTCTGCATCACCTTTCCATGTTGAATGTCTGAAAAAAAAACACCACACCAAGAAAAGAAGTGAATTTTTTTTATTGAAAATTCCATTTTCATCAAAAAAGAAAAATTCTATAAATACAAAAAAAAATAATAATAACCTCCTCACTTTTTGTTTTCCTTTCAAATGGGCCAAAAGTTAACTTTCCAATTTTATAGTAATAAAAAAATTGAAAATGGAAAATGAAGGAAAAAAAAATATTTTCAGTATTTTTTTTTCTGTTCATTATCTTTTCGGTTTTTTTTTTGGTATAACAGAGAAAAAAAATGGTTTTTGTTTGTTGTTGTTGATTTTTTTTTTGGTACAAGTAAAAATTAGGCCATTTTTTTTCTTTGGTAAATGAATTTTTTTTGTAGTTATTTGCAAAAAGGGAGAAAAGGGGTGGAAAAATATAGATGAAGGAATAATAATAGAAAAAAAAGGTAAAAAAATATATTCATTCTTACCGCATAAATATACCGTTAATTTTACGGAAGTTTTTATGGTGAAAATTTTTTTTTCATTTTTATGCCTTTTTTTTTATGTTTCTTTGGTTAAAAGAAAATTTTTTCCTTTGGTATATAAACTCGCGGTGGTGGAAGAAAAAAACATAAGTTTTATTATCTTTGTTGGGTGAAGGGTGAGTTTTCCACATAAACAAAAAAAAAAAATATAATATTTATAGAATTTTCTTTGTTGTTTTATATATGGAAATTTTTTTTTAAGGTATTGGGGGAAAATTTTGTATACCATTAATAAAATTTGACCACACTTTTATACCATTAATTAAGTAGGAATTTATTATTAAAGATGTAATAAATTTTAAAATTAAATTTTTTTATATTTTAAGGATAATTTTTAAGTTTAGTAGAGTTAATTAATTTGATAGAAGTAACATCTATGATTAGGCTACATTTTTGAACAGAATTTAAGAGACTAAAATCAACCCTGCTGTCTAAAATGAGTTATGGCCTAAGTTGCCATATTAAAATACGATCGCCATTCGCTCTTTTCTCAAGCGGCTGTGGTAAAGAGGAATTGAGTCTTTAACCTATTACCCCTCTATTACCGTGGGTGGCAGTCGCGAGTGTCTTGCAGTTAAAGTCGCATAGTAACATAATAAATAATTTAGCGTTACATTTTGATAGCTTAATTTATTCAATTAATATATTTTGCTTTCATTTTATATTTGTCAGCCATTTTGTAAAATTTACCATATATAAAAATCAACCATGAAATTAGAAATTACAATAAATTTTAGTTCCTCAAACTGAAAGTGGTCATAGAAGGTGGACCAATGCAAAGGGGTTCATGTGTAGTTTTCTTCTTACTGAAGTCTTTGTAAGCTATTTACTAATTCTGAGAAAACGTACAAATATTATTTTAACAATATAACTTTTACTAATTATTTAATATTCTTCACATTTTTGTTGGCTATATCCTTTTTAATATAATACCAGAAAACTCTGCAGCCTAAAAAATATATTTTTTGTTTGAAATTCCCTTAAGAGAATTATTATTTTAATGGAAATCTTCTTACAAGGAAATTAGAATACAAAAACCTCGAAAACCAAAACCACATACTTATATAAGGTAAAATGTCCTTAATATACTATACAATTTTTGTATACAAAAACTTACATTTCGTTTCTACATTTTAAAAAAAAAGGACAACAAAAACTTCTGCTATTTATGATATAATTGTACGCGATAACGAAAAAAAATGGAAGAAGAATTCAACTTTTTTTTTTTTTTAATAACATCCTTAAATAGTCCACAATTTACGAAAAAATTATCCTTACAATAACAACAACACAGAGCAAAAAAAAAAAAAAAACTAAAATTTCCCAAACTTTTTTTTTTTTTATTTGACTGAACATCTTGTATTTTCTTTTAATTTTGTCTCGCTCTAAGTACTTTTGAGGTTGTCATAACTTTTTTTCATAATTTTTTTTTTTTTTATTATTTCGTCCTTTTTTGCCTCTGTGAACTTGTGTCGTATCGTGTATATGTGTAGTGTTGTTCATTATATTATCAATAGAGGAAAACTTGAGAGCAGAGTTTGGTTATACTTCTGTGCAATTTAACGACTTTCGTTTTATGTAACACTACTTTTTCCATACCCGAGACCTCGGGATCTTCTACAAACTGTGTCCTTAAGAGCATGGAAAAAAAAACATTTTTTTTTTTGCCATATTGTGAATACTTGAACAAGCAAAAAATGAAAAAAAAAAAAAATTATACGAAATTATCATCTTTTTTTTTTTTTTGCTGAGGGGTTGGCAAAAAAATGTTTTTTTTTTTATAAGAAATTTTCTTGAGAGTGGCACAAGGGATGATTTTTTTCTGTGTAAATGTGTGTTTGTGTGTGTTTGAATGAATATTAACAAAATTAATTCTTAATTTAAATTCAGAGACGCGTACAAGAGCTTAATGTGCACTTCTGGTGCGGTAAGGATATTTTTTTTTTTTATAAGTATTTCTCTCTACAATTTTATACTTAAAAAAAAGGGGATTGGAGAGGGGGAGGGATGATATGATTTTTTTTTTAATTTTTTTTTTTTTTTGTTGTGTTTCTGTTGTAAGGAGATAAGTATATACGTGCGTTTTAGATTTTAAATGTTTTATTTTTTTTTTCCTATAAAATTTAATAATAATTGTAAAAAAAATATGTAAAAAGGATTCAAAGCGCTTAAATGATTTTATAGATTTTTAAAAAAGGAGAAAAATATTTAAATATTTTATAAATAATTTTAGCAAAATTTTCCTCTATTTTTCTTCTTGATGATAAAAATATTAAGTAAATTTATTTTATTTATAATTAACAATTTTCTTTTTATTTTCAGGTATAAATAATTTTATGGACCTAAAATTTTATTTGGTATTAATTATTGGTTAAAGGACGAAAATTTGTATGTATAAATTTTTTAAAATTAAATTTTCTATAACATTTTAGTGGGAAATCGTATAAAAAGTAATGTAAATTATTTGAATTTTATTTATATAAAAAGGACTTTTAAATATATAAATTATGTATAAACATTGGTAAAGGATCAAATTTATAAGTGAAATATATTAAAGATTTCACTAATCAATTATAAAAACTTAATAAATTTCAAATGTGATTTGTTTTTTAGCAAAATTTCTGAAAATTATTTCAATTTTATTTTTTTTTAGTATCAAAATTTGAAATTTCTTAAATTAACAATTAAAAATTATCTTTTACCACCAGAAAATGAT
This sequence comes from Empis stercorea, assembly GCA_949752835.1. Classification (NCBI taxonomy): domain Eukaryota; kingdom Metazoa; phylum Arthropoda; class Insecta; order Diptera; family Empididae; genus Empis; species Empis stercorea. The sequence continues at coordinate 57,011,099 of OX457088.1, read as the reverse complement.
CACAAAATTCACCAGAATGACCATAAAGAATTTAACCATCATTTAAAAAATACGAATAATTTAAATTCAATTCCCAATTTATTTTTTTATTATCCTTGACAATCCAAAAACGATTTTCTTTTAAAAGTTTTTCTACAACAAAAACCATCAAATTAAATCCTAACCAACAAATAAAATCCTTTAAAAAACGGTTAAACAATAATATCATTAATCCTTGAGATGAAAATTTAAAGATCAATTTTTAGACAAACAAAAAAAGGAGTAAAAACTTTTTATTTGTTATCCGAGAAAAAAAGCAATTTGAAATTTTCTATCTTTCCAAAATTTCAAAAAAAAAAGCATAAATCATTCATTCATTCATTCATTTTTGGTTTTTTTGAGGATATCATTTATCCTAGGACATGAAAAAGTTCAAATTCAAAATAGTAAAAAAAAATGGTTTTGAACTTTTCACATCTAAAAAAATATTTTTTTGAATTTACACACAGGATAAAAAAAACAAAAATACGAGAACGAAATATAACAATAAAAAGGATTTTTATATCGTTTTTTTGATGGGTTGATAAAGGCCATAACATACTCTACCCAATCCTTAAAACATCTATAAAAAAAAAAATCCTTATATGGTCAAATAAAAACTGTCAAAATAATCCTACATTTTTTTTTTTTAAAATGGTCTCAAAATTTCTAATAAATTTTATTTACCACACAAACACAGATCCGAAATTTTTTTTTTGTTGAGAACGTGTTTAAAAATTAAGGATTTATAAATATATATTTTCTAAAAATTTCTTTATACATGAAATATAGACAGAAATTTTATTTGTAAGGATAAAATAATATTAAGAGAAGATAATGATGGTCATCGCTAAGGATTATACTTTTTCCTATGCTTTTGTATGTATAATATACCAAAAATATACAAAAGGAAGAAAAAAGATGGGTTATAATAGGAATATCCTTGCACAAATATATATATATATTTTATGCGGGGATTTTAAGGATATTTAATCTGTATATAAGGTTCAAAAAATAATACAAACAAACAAATTTATATATAAATTAACTTAACCACAAATAAATACAATTAAATATTATCCTTAAGAAAAGAAAAAAACTACCCCAAAAAAAATATTTTTTGAAAAATCTTTAATATAACCGAAAAATATCTTCTAAATAATATCCTTAATATAAATAGAAAAAAATCTCCTTTGGAATTTAATTGAAGCCATATAATAATATATTAAATAGGAATTTAAATGGTTTCCGTTTTTGCGGGTTAAATTGCCTAATTTTTTCTGTATTTGTTGTTTTTGTTGACTTAATTCCAAACTATTTATTTTTCTTTCCTTAAATCTTTTATTATTATTATTGTAGTATAGGAATTTTTATGTAGTATTGTTAAGGATGGTATTTAAAGTTAATATCATTTTTATAGTTTCTTCATTGGAGTCACTTTATTTTATGGTTTTAGATCTCTCCATTATAGAAAAGGATCAATTGAAAATGAAAAATTGTCAAAATTGTATTTTTGGGTAAAATTGCATAAATAAAATGACAAAAACCAGAATTCTAATGTGGATAAGGATAATAATTATATTTTATATACTAAATATAATTTTAATATAAATTTAAATCGCATTTTATGGATATAATTATTTGTGGTTGTCCTTATTTTCTAATCATTTCTCTGTGTAATTGTATAATTTTTTGGTAATTTCTGTAGTCCTAGTAATGTGATTGGACTTTTACATTTACAATTAATTACTGTCAAATTTACTATTATTTACTATCAAATTTACAATTTACAATTTACAATTAAATTCTGTCGTCAATGTATATAGTATGGAATTGGAAATTTACAATTTTATGTATAGGAAATTGTAAAATTATATTAACCACCTAGAAACTTTATTGGTTTTCAGTTAAATATTAATTAAAATTCGAAAAGTTTATAAGTAAATTTCACTGATTAACTCATTTTCTAATACTTAATTAACAAAATATTAATTTTGCAAATTAAGTAACAATTTATTTAAATTTTACCAAGAATTTTGCATTTTTTAGTATCTAAAATTATTATCAATAATTTTGTGTTTAAATTAATTTCTACAAAAAAACTGCGAAAAAAATATCTATAATTATTCATTAGTAAATAAAATTTATATTTTCTCCTTTTTCTTGTGATCCATTTTGACCACATGTTTTTAACGCTAATTCATAAATGAAATTTATTATTCCCATGCGCGTTAAAATGTTTTATTTATATTTTGTGGAAATCTCACCTGCCATTTTTTTTTTACTTGTCCATTTTCAATGGAATTTTCTAGTAAAAAAATGTTATTTCATGAGAATAATTATTATTATTTGAATAATTTTCCGCGAGTGTTAGTCAGAAATCTCATGTGAATTTCATCATAATGTTACAACGAAACCGCAAAATATTTTGTATATATGGTAAAAAAGCCTATAACAAAATTAAAATTTATTAAAATTCTTTACTATCCTTAAAAAAAAACCGAACAACATAATTTTCATGTTTGTATGATGTCGTCGTTTTACATCCGAATTTACGTGGTTAGCCAACCTAGAGAGAAAAGCACAAAAATTCCACATATTTTTTTTTTGTCATCATGGAAAAATTTATAGAAAATTTTTAAATTTAATATTTTTTTGGAATTTTCTAAAATGAATAATAAAATGTCAACCATTTTTTATTGTATAGCGAAAATTTTGTGGTAAAACACAATGATTAGTCTCTAAAAAAGTGTCTGTGGTGTATAAATTGCAGACAAAGTTGATGGTGTGGTATTTTTCATAATTGATAAAATGCCAATCAACAGATCACGAGGCTGGGAAGACGCATAATTTTGAAATTTTCTCATTTTCCCATATATTAATTCGGAAATTACTCCATTTTAATGCATAAAACGATTTCCATGCTGAATTTAAATTCTATCAGAAGTAAAATGTAAGTTAGTCATCATACATATATTATTTAATTTCACAAAATGGTCGACAAATTAATTTCCCAAAATGGCCGGTAAGTAATAGTACTGAAAATTTTAGAAAATTCGGAAATATTACAAATATTATATTATTGTATCCTTTTTTTTTTGTAGTAAATTTAATTTCAAAATTTAAATATTTTTTTTTACTCACTTTGTAATCAAATAAATTTCATTTTTTTTTTTTGATTTATTAAATTTATTATCACTGAAATCATTTTATGCAAATTCATTTTGGCATATATAAGTATTAAAATCCTTTTTTTTTCCTGTGTACGCATATATAATAAATAAATTTAATTTTTCAGCTGAAAATGTTTATTGTTGTTATACGTATAAATACGCCAAAATTCTATTTTTAATTTTTTTTCCATAGTCAAAATGCTGTACAAAAATTTACATTCTACAATAATAACAATTATTAGCAAAGAGTTTTTTTTATATAATATAGGAGAAAATTGTTCAATAAATTTTAAAACTTTTACATTATAAATATAAGTACGTAACGTATATATAAACAAATTTTTTATCGATTCCAATAAACGTTGAAAAAAAAAATATATTCAATGCGGCATTTTTGTATTTTTGTGATGGTGGAAAATTTGAAATGAAAAATTTAATAAATACATTTTTTTTTAATCCTTTTTTAAAACATAAAATACGAAAAAAATTTTACAATATGTTTTTTTTTTTATGATGTACAAAAAAATATTTTTTAATTTCAATTATATTATTTTATTTTGGTATACAAAAAAAAAAACAGGAAATTTAATTATTATCCTTAATAGTTTTCATTTTTAATAATTATAATTGTATTATCCTTGCAAATATTCAGGATTTTGTGTGTTTAATATTTTGCGGAATTTTAAAATTTCGAAATGTTTTTTTTTTGGAAAACAAATTTTTGGTTATAAAAAAATATTAATTAGAAATTTTGAACAAATAGAAAAATTTTTGGAATATTTTTCAAATGTTTCATGTAAAAAATTCAAATAAAAGGATAATACGAAATTTTGTATATGCGAAAATCTCTAATTTATGCGAAAATAATATTAAAATGAAATACGGAAAATTTTTCATTATATTTTCTGGTTTAATTCAATGAAAATATTTAATCTGTTTTGTTATTTTGTCCTTTATTTATATCAAAAGGACATTTAAATATATGTATAATAAATTTTAATTAATGTTTATAATTATTATGGTTATTCTTTTTTCCATAAATTGAATTGCAATTAATATGAAAATTTATTGTATTAAAAAGTAATTGAAATTTTATCCATAAATGGAAATTAAATTATATAGAAAGGATATCTTTGTTTGTTTAAAATAGAAAAAAAAAATTATAACTTTCAACTTAAAATTTTCAATTAATTTTTCCAAATTAATTGAATTATATAAAATTGATAAATCATTAATTCTATTTATAAAGTATAAATGATTCTTTGAGATAATTAATTGAACTAATAAAACATAAATTAGCAAATCATTATTTAATTATTTGAAAATTACCAATTTGATATTTCAATATTATATGTAATTTAATTATAAATACTTTAGTTAAATAGTTTATATACCATTTTCAGATTGAATTAGTGGTTTTTCAAAACAAATTTAATCATTTTTCAAATTAAATTACTAATCGTTATTCAAGTTTCGCACAATTTAGTTTGTTATTAGATTAATTGGGGAAAATGTTTACTATTAAATTTGAATTTTTTTTTTAATTCAATATGAAAAATGTTTAAAATATTTGGAAAAAACGTTTAATTTACTTTGAAGAACGTCTAATTTAATATGAAAATTGGTGTATTGAATGTGCTCTGTACGAGAAGTTCAAAATTTAGCTTCTTATTTTCTAATAAAGAATATTCGTTGCTTTACTAATGGACAAACTTTAATTTACATTGCTTTACTTGAATTATCACTGTTCAAATTAATTTGCTTTACTTGAATTATCACTGTTCAAATTAACATTTGTTCTTAATCAAATTGAGAATTATTCCTTCTAAAAATGTCTGTAAGTGTTTAAAAATCTCTGAATTATAAATCCTTCCTCTTAAAATAATACAAAAATGAATTTTCCACTTATATTCTGTAACACAAATCTATAATAATTGTTAACAAAAATTTAAAAAGGATATTTTTTTTTATATCCTATCAGTAAAAATTACTTTTACTGATTTCAATATAATTTACTTAAATAAATTTATTCTCCATTTTATATTAATTAAGGATCAAATATTTATAGTTGTATTTTACCTTTTAAATAAGTAATAAATATATAATTAAAAAGGGTAAAAAAACATATAAGTATAAAAATTATTATATATTTATTACTATCTTAAATATTTAAAAAGCTTTTAATATATATTCACATTATTTAAAGCTTATACATATAACATTGATTAATTATTATAAATATTTCAATTTTATAAATTATAAATTAAAATTTATTTACAACAAAAAAAAGGATTAATAGTTTTTTAATAAATTATATAAATAAAAATTCTATAATTTATGGTTAAATTATCCTTAAATTTTAGATAAGATATCAAAATTATCATTAAGAATTACATATTTAATATAAAATTGAGATAATTTTTATATATATACAAGTTTTTTTTATGATAATTTATGCAAATCATTTTAAGGATAATTATAATATTTAAATATACTATAAAAGTTGATCCTATATTTCATTAAATTTCTTGGATTTTTTGCATATCAGAGTTTAATTATCAATTCAAGAAAATTCTTTTATACTTTTAATACGAAAATCTTAAAAATGAAAATGAAAGTTATATGTTTTCTTCCTTATCCTCTTCACTCCACCATTTTTACATTTTTGTGACATTGTATATATATGTATAAACAAAAGTAAAAAATGATTTATGTGTCATTATATATTCTTCTTCTTATTTTTAAGGACACAAAAAAAAAAAAGAAATATAAAAGATTTTTATTTATTCATAACAATAATAAATTATATTTAGGATAACCTTTTGTATCCTAGTTCATTATGTTTCCATAATCTTATGTATATGTTGGGGAATATTAATATTTATGTACATGTGTGTAAAAAAGAGAAATTGAAGAATTTTAAGGATATTTATATGTAAAGAACAAAAAAAAATTATTATACAAATTTGTAAATTTTCATTTTTTTGTAATAATATATATTGTTATTTGTATATATTAAAGGATATATATAACTCTTATAAGGAAAATTCTGTTTCTGACATCAATTTGAATCAAAGAATTTTTGAGAAATTTCTTTATGTACAAAAATTTAAGTATACGTACTTAAAAAACCTTGGCACAAAGATAAATATTCCTTATACGGTATAGTCTTCATATTTAAATTAGTTTTCTTTCTGGATCATAATTTAAAAGGATGAGTGAAGAGGATTATCTCTAATTTACTTTTGTTATAGAATTTGGTAATTGTTACAAAATTTTGTACATTTTCTAAAACCAACAAACCAATTTATTTTCCACTTTTAAAACTATTTTACTCTTAATTTTATGTAATTTTTTTTAATGTAAAATTTTATATTTCAGTTTATTTTTTAACTATAAATTTTTTCAGACCATTTTGTCTTTACCAAATCTTTTTCAGATTTGAAAATTAAATAAATTCATATAAATTCCAAGTACAATCAAATTAATTCCAAAATATTAAATTAAATTAATTTGTTAGGATAAAATAATTTAAATTTTAACCTACTATAGAATTTCATTTATGTATTAATCTTAAACCAGAATATTTTCTAATTTCTATATTGATTATTTTTTCTCTATTATCCTTTACCGTAAAATATAATAATAAAAAAAAAAAAAAGGAAGAATTTATACAAATACATATGTATATAAATAAATAAATAAATATATTTTTCCATCTAATCAATATTTATACAGACTGAAATGACAATAAATATATACTTAAAATATAAAATATTTCCTCCTCACTTACAATATACGATTATACTTTTTACATACAAATATATGTATACGCAATGAAAACAAACTGAAAAACCATTTGAATTATCGCATTGATAACGAAAAAAAAGAATAAAATAAAATAAAATATATATAAACGGAAAAGGATATTATACAACAAACTAACTACAATAATAAACAAACAAATCCTAGTATTCAATTCGTAAATAAATATATATATATATACAGAAAATGTACTCGTATATATAACAATATTATGTCAAAAAAGATTTTAAGTTGCTGCCAAAATAACAAGTATTATGTACATATACATACATATATATAGGAAAAAGGATATAAACATTGAGTGGATGAACAGAACAAAAAAAAAATTGATTTAAATTTCCACTGAGAATTTTCATCTTTTTTGTGTTGCCTATCAATTTAAATTTTCATTTTTTTTGTTGTTACACAGATTTTGTATATGGCTACAAGTATAAATTTTATGTTTTTTATTTTTTGTTTTGTTATTATATAAAAAAAGGATTTTATATCCTTTATTTTGCTTCATATATTGAAAATATATGAAGCTTTGTGGCGCGGTCTAAATTTCGAAAAATTTTTTTTCGAGATTTTGATTTTTCTGGCCGTTTTAGATGTCAGGGAATCAGAATCAGCAAAAAAAAAATCCGTGTCCGCCGTACGCCGTACGCCGTACGCCGTACGCAAAGTAAAAATACACTTTTTTAAACCCTTAGAAATAGTATAAGCACTCGTGCGATTTGTACAAAAATTGCAACATATATAAAGTAAGGATGGAAATTTATGTGTATGGTATCCTTTTTTGAATCGTTTCCCTGCAACCCCCCCCTAGCGGAGCGTTGAAAATGCACAGTTTTGTGCACTTCAAAAAAATACCCCTAAATATAGTCGGATCTTTACATTGTTTCACAGATATATGTATAGACGCCATATAAAGAAGATTGTACAAATTTGGAGCCCTAGGTCCTCGCCCCCCTATTTTATAGTAATATTAAAACAAAAATTTTGAACTTTGAAATGCCTATAAAACCGGTTTGAGTTTATATAAAACATTGTTACTTCTAACATAGATGCAGCAGGTAAGTGCATTTCGATTTCATATAAAAAATTTACCCCCCACCTTCTTCAAGTGGGTGAGGGGGCTTATGTATGAAATAAGCTACATACCTTGAGGGGGGAAATTAATTGAAAAAATGAGAAACTATGTTCTTAAATATACTATGCTACATATTGTGCATAAAAATCAGCTTCGTACCTTTACCCCCCTGGATTTTACAGGTGAAAGAATTTTTATGGGACTACTAAAATTGAATTTTTGGTATTTAAAATGACTATAAAATAAGCCGCATTTCAGATAGGTTCTTATATCTTGTAGGTTTGGTATAATAGATTGGTATCTTTCGAAACCATTCAAAAAAATTACCCCTTTCCCTTTTATTATGGGTGAGGGGGTAATTTTATGAAAGAGGCTGCAGCACCTCAGCGGGGGACTGGATTGAAAAAATGAGAAATTATTTTCTTAAAAATACTATCTTACAACTTGTACCAAAAATTTATTTCCCTACCTGCAACCCCCTCTAAGCTACATCACTTAGAAATGTTACATTTCAAAATTTATTATATAGTTTATTAAAATTGAATATTTGGAACTTAAAATTACTATAAAATAAGCCGCATTTCAGATAGGGTCCTATATCTTGTAAGTTAGGTATAATAGGTTGGTGTCTTTCGAAATCATTCAAAATTTTCACCCGTTTCCCTTTTCATATGGATGAGGAAAAAATGAGAAACCATTTTCTTAAAAATACACACCTACACCTTGTATACAAAATTCAGACACGTACCTTCAACCCTCTTCATTTTACAGGGGCAAAAATTTCGAAATTTATAGAATAAAAACATATGTATATTACATTTCGAGTATTTAGTACAAATATAGTATTACAAATTCGAGTACTTATTTATAAAAACTTGATTGTAATTTTAAATTGTACAGCATTTGGAGTTTTGTAAAAATCATAATTTTTATTTAATTCTTCGTTTTCACTAAATTCTAGGTAGATCAAAAGGGTATATGAAGCACTCTTCCAAATTGGCAGCTTTTTTTTTTGTTTACAATTTTATATTTAATATTAGTGAAATTTTTCACAATTTAAAATTTAATAATTTTTGATATTTTAAATATCTTCTATGAATATCCTTTTTTTTCGGGGATTTTGTTATGTGGCCAATTATTGACTTAGTAACCTATACTTAATGGTATAATCACAGTTTTTATTATTCTAAATAGTATTTTCAGTTCTTAGTACTAATATTTTTTTTTTTTTTTTGGTGGGGTGTTTGACCTAGATTTTTAATATCCTTAAATTATTATATAAGTAATATTATTTTTACAAAGGGGTGCGAGATATTTTCTTCAAGTTTATATTTTTTCTAAAGGATAGACAAATTTTTTGTGTTTTCCCTTTCTTTAGAACAAAGAATTTTTATATGTGTGTGTATATGTGCGTAGTTTTTTTTAAAGGGATATATGGTAAAAATGGTGTTACCCTAATGAAGTAAAGAGTGTATACACACAAATACATTTATATATATATCAACAAAATAATAACAACAACAAAACAAATAAACTGACAACATGCATGACTGTAATTTCCAAGTCAGTAAACAAAAATTATACTAAAAAATAAAATAATTTTATACAACATTTCATTATAACCACAAATATATCCTTTTTTTTTTTAATAATTATTGATGTGTTAGTGTATGTGTTTATATATATATATATATATTTATCTCAAATAGGTTTCTCCCCCAATTTAAGGGCATTTCTGTTTTAGATTAATTTTCATCATTAATACAAACAGAGAGCATACTGAAAAAACAAATACAAATTAAATGTTATTATGTATATGTATAAATATCCTTTTTTTTTTGTGCTGTACACACATATGTATATACCCAAATAAAATTATAAGCTTTGTGCTGTTGCTGTGCTAGGATATTTACTATTTTATATGATAGGCATTTTGGCACATCACAATTTTCTCTCTCAAATAAACTTTTCGCAACCAAAAAAAAAAAATGGAAATAGTTGTTAGAATTAAATATATAAAATTTCTAGTCACCCTCTAAGAACAAAAAAAGGATGCTATAACTTCTACATAAGTTTTCATACATATAAAGGATATCTATATAGATATATGTTACAAATACTCTATAAATATTCGATTAGTTTTTTTCTTCGTACACACATTGAAAATGAAGAAGATATCCTTTATTTTTTTTTTTGGAATGTGTGATCTAAATAAATTTGAGGTTAGATTTTTTCAGACTTTGATGAAATCTTTTGGGAATTTAAAAGATTTAAGAGGAGTGATTTTCAATATAATTTGATATATATGTGAAGAGAGAGTAGGTTATTACGGTATTCCGATTTATATGTGTTTGTGTTTGTGTTTTTTTTTTGGTGGGGAGGGGGGAGGGGCAGAGAAAGGAAAAACTTTTTTTCGTCAAATTAAGTAAAGGATGTCCTTTTATTTTCTATGTGTGTATAGTGTTGGTTGTTCTAACTAAATAAATTTGTGTATTTTGTTTAGGGTGAAGGGGGGATGATTAAAATTAAGTGTGTGTTATATAGTTTTTGTGTATTGTTTGAAAAATTATTAGGATGATAATGGGAAAAATTGTCTTTAAAAAATGAAAGTTTTAGCAATAATGTAACATGAGGAAGCAAAAAATTTATATTTAATTTTTGTATTTTTTGTTATCCTTATTTACTATCACAAAAAAATAATAAATTAGAATTTTAAATATAAAAAAATATTGAAGGGTGATAAATGATAAAAGTAAAAAAGGATTCTATTTCTATTTTTTTTTTTTTGTGAGGAAAAAAAGGAAAATATAATTTTCCAAAAAAATTTTTATTTTTTTTATATCAATTTTTTTTTTTTTTGGGTTTAAAAAATTAGCAAATTTTATTTATATGTTAATTTTTGTGGTTATGTTAAATTAGGTTTTCTAGTTTTTTTTTTTTTTGGGTTTATTTATATATAAAAGAAAAGGATTAAAATAAATTTTACTTCTTTTATTAAAAAAAAAATAGGAGAAACATATTTTTTCCATATTTAAACATTGAATCATGTTTTTTAATGTATTTATTGGTTTTTATATAAAATTTGACTATATAGATCCTTGTTAGAGTTTTAGTATTAAGGATGTTTTACTAATAAAATGATAAAAAAAAAATTATATAAAATTTTAAAAATGAATTAGTACAAGATGCCATCATGTCATCAAAAAAAGTTTTTCCTTAAAATTTATTTTATTTTTAGATAAAAATTTGAATAAAATTTTGGTCATTTTATCATTTTGTGGTTGGGTAATAATCATTATTACGATTTTTTAATATTTTCCTTTACGTTTTTCTTTTTAAAAATTATTTTTAAATTATTTCTTAACCGATTTTCGTTTTTAATTATTTTCTTATCCAGTTTATCGCATATAATTTTCCTTAAATTAAATTGTCTACGCATTAAATCTGTTTATACATGTTTTTCCGGGTTTAATTATATCCGGTTTTGGGTTAATGTGGATTTCCTAATATAAATAAACACTTTTCAAAGCTAAACAGATTGTATCGGGTCTGGAATTTGGGAAACTCTTGATCAAATTGCATTCAGTAACACAAATTTGACCGAAATGTCATTAAACTATGTAACTAGTGATTTGAAAACGATTCGATTTTTCATTTACCACATTATAATTTTCAATTTTCATGCAAAATATTATAATTTTCATATATAATTTATGTTCAATTTCAAAATTATGATCAGTTCTAATGAAAATTAAGTGTTATCATTCTTGTTAGAACCAATTTAAGACTTAATTATAAGTCTAATATTTTCACATAGTTAAAACTTTCAAATTAATGGAAATTTAATTTAGCAAAATTTTAATTAATTAATTAAAATTGTATTTAAACTTTATATACTTGAATGTCTTTCACAATTTTAAATCTAAAACATTTATTATTTTTTTTTTGTCTAATAAAATTAATCTAAATAAAATCAGAAAAAGTTCATTCCACTATATTTTCATTTTCTCTCTGTTGTATTTTTGCACAAATTCTTTATTTTAATATAAAATATTTTCATATATAATAATAATAAAAATAAATTTTTATGATTTCGTTTTGTACCCTTCGACTCTGACTGTGCACAATTCTGTTTTGTTTAGGACTCGTAAGTCGTAAGTATAATATCCATAAATGTTAACTAAATTGATGAACTGTGAAAATGAACTGAACTCGCTCTTCCTTCTTATGAATACAATAAAGTTTTTTTTAAATATTATTTTTATTCATTTATTATTCTTTCCTTCCTGGATGAATTCACTTTTTTTTTTTTTTTTTTGTTCTGGCTTCTGCTGCTGCGAATTGCAATTAGATATAATATTTTCTATACAGTTTTTTTTTTTTAATAAAATGATATTTAAAATATCAAAATATCAAAATAACAACAACGAACAGCAATAACATTAAGAAGAGTAGACAATCAGACAATTGTGTGCAATGGATTTATATATATTAGCTATACTATAATATGGGGTTTCATTAAGATTATCAGATTAAAGTCATTTTCAGATAAAAAATATATAAATTGTATAAAAATGACTTTCAAGAACAATTATTGTAAAAAAATTTTTAAGAGTAAAATGAAACTAAAATGAAACTTTTAAAAGTTAAAAAAAAATTTTATCTATGACAATATTTTTTTTCTTCTTTGTTTTCCTTTTTGTGTTTCTCCTCTCATGATGAATGAATTATTATGATTTATGGTAATTTTATGGTATATAAATATCATGTTGTGAGATTATTCATAAGTTTTTAGAAACATTTTTATAATTTTTATCATTGTTTTAAGATATTTCGATTATGGTTTTATATGTTCATCAAATTAAAAGAAAATTTGCTATGGTTTCGTTGAGTTTGAGTTTTGCTTAAATTTTTTAGTATAATAATTTATACAAGTATGATTTGTTGGTTGGTTAAAATGGCGAGGTACCTCCAAGTAGCAATAAGTCTAGTAACCACTCATTGCGTTGACCACGGGGTTGGTTGGTTTGTTTTAGATCCAGTCGATGGTGTTTAGGAACTGTGTGACAGATTCGTTGGGCAGCACGCGGCTAGAGTTCGTTGAAGAGGTAGATGCCAAGTGAACGCGGTGTCTAGCTCTGGCTAGGCCTGGACACTTGCATTGGAAATGTTCTACCGTTTCCTTCTCACTTGGTTCCTGGGGCAGCTATGGCACGATTGGTTGAACGGGTGCTCTCCTATCGGCCAGTGACCGGTGTAGGCAGCTGTCGCTCTAGCTATGTGCTTACGGGAGAGTTTTTAGAGGTTATCAGTTTTGGTTTGGTTGAAAGACGGTTATACAAGTATAGTTTATTAAATTGATTAAATAATCTAAATTACTGATATATGCAATGAAATTTATTTAAAATCTAAATAATTATCATTAAATTGTTCTTTAGAAACAATAAAAACCACAGAATAATTCATAAAATGACAATTTTTAATCGAATATTTTTGATGTAGACAATTTTTTTACCACAAAAATTCTGTTTAGGTAATTAATTAAATTAAATTAAATTAAATTTAGTACAAATAAAAAAAAAATATCATGACATAATATTTATAATTATTTAACCTATTAAAAAATAAATAATTAATTATTATTTTTAGTGGTTAAAAAATATTAAAATGAAAATTTCAATTGAACAAATTAAAAAATATTAAATTTAAAGAAATTCAATTTTAAAACACCCAAAAAAATTATAAAACTTTTATTTAAAATATTTTATTTCTAGAAAAAATATTTTTGTAAAAAGATATTGTAAGCTACACAATAATCCAAAATATTTACATTATACTATCTTAAAGATACCATCGTCTCTATATAAGAATATAATATTTTGTTTGTTGAAAAAATAGATTATTTTACTTTATACTCATATAACTTTTGTATATCAAAATATTGATGTAATAAAAGTAAACTTCAAATAATTTTTGTTTATACATTTTTACATTATAAATTTTGTATAAAATACTCGTACAATTTAACTAAAAGAGAATCAAATTTTAAAGTTTACCAGGTAAAATTTTTGGAAATTTTATAAAAAAAAAATATATTTAAATTTAATTTCAAGAAAATTCAGTCAGAAATATGGGAAAGGAATTTCTCCAGTAAAATGTTAGAAAAAAAATTCTTTCGGAAGAGTTTAAAAATTTAGAAATTAATCTTAAGTCAAAAATTAAGATATTTCAAGTTAAAATATAAATAGGAAATTTAGTCACAAAATTTTCCATTTACAATTTTTATGATATTGGAAATATTTTCCATTGAATTCTGATTTTTTTTTTTGAGTTTTTGATGGTAGTGCTGTCTTCAAATGAATTTCAGTCAACAAAACTGAGAAATAATCTCAATTTGAATGAAATTCTTTATATTTTTGGACTGAAATTTCTATTGGAAAATGGAATTTTTTAAGTCATAAAATTTATATACCGTAGATGATTTTATGACTGAAATTCCTTTCACTGAATTTCCCCAGAGTCCACTATTTTGTCTAACATTGTATCATGTGATATTATATAGATTTTGCAGCTGAAATATTTCATTTATTTTAATTATATTTGATAGTATAAATATGTTGGTTGGTTGGTTGGTTAGTTAGAGGGGGGATTAGACCGACTAATCCATGTAACTAGACAATAGGGTCCTTGGTACCCCTTCACGAAACGTGTATCTACCGTATGTACTTTCAATTTCCAATATTTTAATTATTCAATATCTTTACTTACTTGTATCTTTACTTAAAATATAAATTTCCTTTTAAAATTAAATGAAAAATCTGGAAAATCTACTATTCTTCAAGCAATAAAAATTCAATTATAATTGTTTCAAAAATATTATGATACCATTTTTTTTTGTAATCAATTTAAATCTTTTTGTACTAAATTGAAAATTCATTCAGTTTTTTTATATAATAAATTTATTTTTTACATCGTAAATTTCATATATAAAATTAAATCTCTACACTATAAAAAAAAAACATAATATTCTCTATACATAGTAGCAAATGTGTACCTATATTACCAGTGCGAATTTTCCAAAATAACATAAAAAAAATATATAAGTACAATATAAAATTTAATTATGTGCAGTGGACAAGCCAAACAACATGAATATAGCCGACAGGTATTTAATTCTTGCACACATAAACACACAAAACAAAACAAAAAACTGCATGTAGATATACTTTTGTATATATATAATATAATGTATGTATATAGATAAATTTTTACTAATAAAACTGTTACCTCACCACAATGGCATTCTACTTGTTCACCTTGAAGAGAAACCTCAACACAACACAAAAATATGTTATTTTTATATATAAAAAAAATATTTCATGCAACCAAAAAATCTCATAAAAAAAAAACATAAGAGAGAAGCAAAATTCTGAAAATTTTTGTATATTGTCGATTTTTATACTTTTTTGTATATTTTTATTATTAGATGATATTTAATTTATATACCTGGGTGGTACACTGAGCTATATTTTATTTATATATTTAATATAATCTACAAAAATGGTAAAAAAAGTTTTATTTTGGTTTGCATTTGGTAAACATAATTAAAACATAATTTTTGTTATGTACACTAAAAAGTATAAGTAGTAAAATTAATTTTATCATAAATATTTAACAACTATTTTTAGTCACATAAATGAGAATTATTTAGTATAAATTAAGTAAATTATTTTTCTAACTATTAAAAAATTAGTCAATTTTATTAAATTTTCATTATGGTTCACTTAAAATTTGGATCTATTTTTTGTGGTAGAAATTTTTTGGAGCAAAAAGTAATTTTGGTGCGATTTAAGATCAAAAGTCATCGGTTTTAGCTTTTTTTCTATTTCCCAATTGATACAATTTGAATATCACATTCATGGAGTTCAATTTGGTAATTGCTCAATGTTCGAATTAATTTTATAATTCCACTTTATTTTACTTCAGAATTTAAACAAATATTTACTCCTATCAAGAAAATTCTAAAAAAAAAAATAGTTTATTTGATCCTTTATTTAAATTGTCCTTATAGAATTTATATACTAAAGAAAAATTAAATCACAAATAATATTATCACAGTGTAGTATATAAATTTAAAATGTATTTCAATATTTTATCTTATCTCAATATTTCTATATTATTATAATTAAAAATTGAAAGTGTATTAAGTATGACAAGAGATGAATTTAAATTGTAAACAATGTAACTATGATCAACAATTTTAAATAATATTTTTTGAATCAAAAAGCTCATTTCAAATGCTATAAAGAATTTATACTATAAATATAATTTGTATAAATAAATTCTATTATTATACTAATTTTTCGGTATATATTGAAAATGACAATTTCATTTCTGAAAATAATATCCATCAGGATATCTTAATTCACTATGGATAAAATTTATATATACATAAACGTATATAAAGGATCATAGAAAGAAAGAAGTATATTACAATTTTATAACTCAATTTATATTTTCAAACCAATATTTATTTTTTAGGCTCTTTATAGAATGTCCTTTATATGTCATTTAAATTTTTGAACAAATCAATTTTATACAATCTTCTTACACAAACCTAAATATATATTTTCTTATTGTTATATTTGAAATTCCTTGTATATCTGAAAAGGAATTTAATTTTGTTGCTTGTGTCCTTTTTATTGTTTCAAGAATTTTGATTTATAAATTTAAAAAAATTTTATCAAGTAAAGAAATTCCTTTATAATGGAACAAAATAATAGTTTCATTATTCTATTAAATTTTTTTTATAATTATTTATCTTTTTGGAATTTTCTTAAATCAAAGGATATAGAAATTTTCAATTTATATTACGAGAAAATTTGATGATACAGAAAAGAATTTTTTAAAACAATTAAATTTTGAAATATTAGTAAAATCCTTTAATATTATATAAATTCTCATTCTCTTATATTTCCGTAATTATAATAATATGTAATAATTAAAAAATATTTCTATAATATAAATTTTTAAAGGACACCAAAAATTCTCATAATTATAATTTTCTTATAGTTCAATGAAAATTCTAATATTTTTATACAAAAAAGTAATAAATAAATTTTTTTTTTTGAGTTCACATTAGTTCAGGTTCAAAACCTTGAAATTATTGTAATAAATTTTTTTAATTACATAATATAATTCTTTTGTTTTTTTATTATGCAATTTAATGTTATATTATAAATACATAATTGAATTGCATACAAATAAGTATTTTCACGACAAAATAATTTTTTAAATATACAAAATTCCATTAAAAGAATTTAATTTATTTGGCCTTGAATATATTGTTTGTGTGTGTGTGTTTGTGTGTGACCAAAGCACGTTTTCATTTTCAATTTTCATTTATATAAAATAATGAAAAAATAAAAAAAAAATATTGGCTATTTAATTTTCCAATCATTTTCTGGTGAACAAATCAAAAACAGAGAAAACTTAGTAACAAAAAAAAAACCACATTTTTCAATAATTTTTCATTTTTTTTTTGGTTGATAGCATAGAGAAATAAATTATATTTATTGATTTTTATGGTTTTTATTTATGATTTTTAATGAATTTTTATTATTTCTTATTATTTTTTTTTAATATTAAAAAATATTTATTTTTGTTTTGGAAATATTAAATTGGAAAATGATTAAGTGCGTACATATAAATTTATTAAAGATATTTAAAATTTCATGAAATATGGAACGTCATATTTATTACGCATAAAATTTCATATTTATAATTTAATACTTTTGATATTCTTGTCCAGTAAATTATCCTTTTTAGTCCTACAAACCTGAATAAAGTATTTTTGTGGAATGTACATAATTAAGTGTAAGTAAAAATAATTTACATGAAAACTTTATCATTAAATCTATTTATATGCCTCTTCTTATCTAATCTATGGTTCATTAAATGCCAAATGTGACCAGTTTTACTCTTGCAAGAACATTTATTTACTTAAAATTCTACATAATAAAATAGAAAACATTTCCTGGTTCTAACAACGATAATTTCTTCCAACAATGTCCTTTTTCCCACAAATGGAAATTTTCTATCAAATGATTTAGTGAATTTAACGATATTTCTAACAAAATTTTGTAGTTCTAATAAAAATATTTAAAAAAAAATTGTCATTTTATCACAATTATGGGCAAGTGAAATTTCCTATCAAATAATATTAATTGAAATTTTACTATAATAATAAAATTTTTGTTTTTTTCCTTTGCAGACATGTTATGAACTAGAACGATATTTACGTGATGAACCAAAATTACAATCATATAAAAAAATTCATACAGAATTAGATTCAGCATGGAATTTATTTGCAACACCAGCTCGTATTTTAGAAGAATTAAATATAAAAGAACAAAATTTAGATTCATTATCAACTAGTTCAGTATCATCAGCATGTTCAGGTGTATCATGGGATAGTTCATTAAGTTGTTCTGTTGTTGTTAAAAAAGAAAAAATTGATATTGATAATGATGATGATAATAATTCAGATAGTTGTGAAGAAAAATTTACAAAAATACCAATACAATTGAGTACAACATCAGATAAATCAATTAAATTTCGTTTATTAACATCAACAACAAATGTTAATAATCGATCGAATAATAATAATAATAATAATTATAATAATTATCATAATAATAATAATAGTAATAATTTAAATAATATTAGTAATAATAAAAATAGTATAAGTACTGATATTGTATTACCAACATTAACACCACCATCATCACCTGAATCAATACGAACAAATAGTGGTACAGATACTACAGATTTAGCAGCATTTATAAGTCAACAACAAAATGGTATTTTAAGATTTCCATCATCAAATTTACATAATCATAGACAAACAATATCATCATCATCAACGAATTGTGGACAAACACAACAACAACAACAACAATCTGTACCAGTATCATCAATTTGTCCACAAAATACACATATGACAGCATCAACAAATACTGAACATCACAATAATAATAATAATAACATTCCACGAAGTGCCATTGTCCGTTTAACAACAACAACAACACAAGGAACAACACAACAACAACAAAATGGTGGTGGTACATTAAAAAATACAAATAATAATGGTGGTTTAAGTTTAGCACGTGTGATACAAGTTAGCCAACAAGGTATAACAACATCATCAATTGCACAACGTGGTACAACTACACAAAATCCACAAGTAACGACATGTAAGTGAAATTATATTCTAGGATATTTTTTATGCGACATATTCTAATTTGTTTTTTTCTTCTGATATTAGTGACAACTAAAAATCATCAGAGACAACATGATCATAGTCCAGATTCAAAAAGACGGATACACAAATGCCAATTTGTTGGTTGTAAAAAAGTATATACAAAAAGTTCACATTTAAAAGCACATCAAAGAACGCATACAGGTATGTCTTTTAATTATATATACAAGAATTTTGTTGGATAATAATAATTGATGATGTAGTTACGAGTCTTAGAAATTATATATTAGTTCAGTTCAGTGGTACAGAAAAATCAGTAATTGAAAATTTAGTTTATAAAATTATTTAAAATTGTGATATTTTAGAAAAATATAATGGCAGTTTATCATTTGTAAATTTGACAGGACACTATAAGAGTGATATATACCAATTTAAATCTGGAAGCTGTTGCTGTTACTTAATGCAAAATCTTAATTTGGAATAAAGTAATATTTCGGCCAGTAATTTTTATAATAAGTAGCTAACTATAATCAATAAATATATGGTAACTCGTAGACCCTTCAAATTGGAACATAAAGCTATAGAAATTAGCATATCTGTAAAATTAAATTTTAAACATTTATACAAATATTCATCAGAGCCAATTAAATGTTCATGTCAGAAGAAATTAAAAATTAAATTCACATAATTTTATTCAAACCTTTTAACTAATAAGGTCACAATAACTAAATTGATATATATTATTGTTGAAAATTATATTACATGATGAAATTATGAACCCTTTAATTAATTTTATCATTTTTGTTAAGCATATAATTTTTTAATAAATTCAACAATATATAAAATTTTCTGTAAAAAACACATTTATGTATAATGTAATTTCATAGTTTTGCATAATTTAAAAAAAAAATAAAATCTTTGCCTCTTTCCTCATATCATAAATTTAACCTGATGACCTTATTATTTTTTTTCATTTCCCATAAAAAATAAAAAAAATTGTTTTTATTTTTTGATTAAATATTTTTTTCAAATTTAGTTTCTTATTTTACAAAATTACCACCCCACATCATCCCCCCCCAAAAAAAAAATAACATTAAACTCAATTAACTCATTTTTTTAATAAAAAAAATATTTCTCAGATTGGGATGATGATGAATGAAAAATGACTCATGACAATTTAATATAAATATTTTATCAAATTATTTTCTCGTTTTTGTTTTTTGCCAAGTTTCCCAACAAGTTTATTTATTTTTTTTCATTCATACCATTCATTCATTCATGCAATCAACGTCATTTAAGATACATATACAGACAAAAAAATAAATAAATAAGAAACATTATTATTTTTTTTTGTTCATGCAATGTCAAACCTCCACCAACGAAAAACCAACAGCAAAATTATTATATTATATATACTATATAATCATTATTAATTTTATGGTAGCATTGTTGAGCTGTATTATGTGTAAAGTTACTCTTTCCTGGATTGTTGTTATAATGTTTGACCACTTGACAATATAAAAAGTCGAGATCACCAGTGTAGATAAATAATGATGAGAAAATGTTAAATATATAAATAATAATAATAATAATAATAATGTAAAAGGAGAAAGAAATAATTTATATAATTTGACCCAGACCCCTATCGAAAAATTAGTATATATATAACTACATTGTTATATATATGAAAGTTCATTATATATAGTGTAGAAAATTATGAGTTTGTTGGAATAGTTCAATAATAATTTACTGTCACTTATGTGTTAGCAAAATTTTTGATATTTTCTTGACTTCTTTCTGACGCATAAATATTGGTTCTTGTGTAATTTCTTTGGTATTACATAAGTTGTATTTGTAGCATAGACACAGGCTCTCTAAATTAGTTATTTTCCTAATTAAAATGAATATTTTTACATTTAAAATTTGTGTTTTCTTATTACAATTTTAATGAAAAAGAATTCTCATATATCGATGTCCCCGAATACCACTATGTCCTGTCCATATATGGATGTCCCCGAATACTAAGTTATGTACCAATTCCATTGTACTTATAGGATAGTATTATTCGGGGCCATCGATATGTACGCACTGTGATCATTTATATTTCTGACCTGTTACTATTTCTGACCTGTTACTCTATTTCTGCCATTTTACTGTCCCAATGAAAAACTATATATCATCGAAAGTAAAATTAATAAGTTGATTAAACTTAAATTTCAAATTGTCTATAATTTTTTCCATTTTAATTTACTCATATTATTTATATACATATTGTATTTTATTAACCATATTAATATATTATTATTATTAAATTGCTTACTATCAGTAATTTTACCCTACTCCAAAGATAAATTCATTTTTTTTTTTTAAATGCATTTTCAAACAATTGATATAAAAGATACATGCATATAATTTTTTTTCATGCTTATTTTTAATTTAATAATTTTAAACTTCATGATTGTTTTTTTTTTATGTACAAAATGTTTTAATAATTATTATAGAATGAATCATGCATGGATTGGCATCCGTCGTCTTTTTCCTATATATTATATGAAATTCATAAAACAATTTATTTATTATGTATATAAATTTCATATTTCATTAGATACACAACACAATAATTTTTTTTTATGGTGATTCATAAATTTATAAAAATTTATATTTAAATAAATTATTAAAATTCCATTTAAAAATTTAACAACAAAAAAAATAATAATGTTGATAGTGTAATGAAATGTCAATGGCGTGTGATAAGAATATGAAATTTTTTTCACTTAATTTAAAGTTCAAAATTAAATAAAATTATTTTGTTTTTCGACTTTTTTTTTTATGCTTTATTTTTAGAGAATTTTGTTTTGATTAATTTTTTTTTTTTTTTGAGGTTTTGGTATATAAGATATAAAATTTGCATAAAATATGAAAAATGTCGTCATAATTTATATTTGTTTAATATTTATCATATTTTGTTGATGATTTAATTGTAATTTGAACCATGAATTTAGAATTATTATTTTTTTGATGATTATTAATCATTTTCGAATTTAAGTAAGCTTCGCAATAGAGAAGATATATATTGCAGACTATTAAAATTCAATTATTTTGGGTAATACTGTAAGAATTATCTATGGTAACTTGCCTGTAAATTATCTGTAAGAATTATGCATAATCTGGTAAATTATCGAAATTATCGAATGTATTTTAGTTTCATCATTAAATATTGGTGGATTAAACATTTTATATTAATTACAATCAATTAAAATTATATTTAAACCTAACCTTTTCTAATCTTCACCCATATAATAAATTCAATTATAAAAAAAAATAACAAGAACTTTTGACTTTTTTAATGCTGCATTAATTAATTAATTAAACATTAAAGATTATAGGTTATGATTAAAATAAATTGTAATTGGCAATTATGATATATAAAAATAGCTGCAACGTTATACTTATATCTAATTCAATATCATAATTAATTCTTTAATTACGAAATAGCAATTAAAATTGTCTATAAATGAAAATTTAATAAAAATAAAAAAATTGAGTGGGCGAAAAAAATATTATACAATTTTCCAATTTCAACTAAAATATATAGAAGCTTAAATAAATTAAATTAAGTTCAAGAAATATATAATTTTCAAAAATTGAAACTATCTCGGTTCATGACTGATTAACTATATCTTTTGACTTCGAAAACCTACACAGACAATGGTGGGTTATAGTCGGTTGAGTTCTTTATTGTCGTATATGTTGACAAAAACTTCATTTTTTTTTAATATCAAATAATTCTACTTAATAGTTCTATAATTCTATATTTAAATCAAAATTATATTCCAATTCCAAAAAGAATCATTATAATTCTTCAAAAGAGTCTATTGTACAACTAAATAATTTAACTGACGATAATTCTAAATTAAGAAAAATATCATATATATGGGTACTATATATAAAATTTAATGTTCTTCACAATTTAAGATTGTAGACAACTGATAACAAATATAATTTCCCAACTAACAAAAAAAAATACTATCTAAATCAACAAATAAAAAAAACTATATATATATAAATTTTTATTTGTTATGCTATAAATTATGATTTGTATATGTACACAAATAAGTTTTTTTTATTATAACCAATTCAGCATTTTAAATTTTCATTCATTGATTTTGATCGTCATACGTTCATATTTTTTTTTTTTTTTCAACTATAATTATGTTGGAATTGAAAACTACGAGTAAAGTATACTGAAAATTCTATTATAGAATTTATCAAAAGTATATTACATTATACATATTTATAATTTGATTTCAAAAAAAATATTTTATGAATAGTAATATTAAATTGTGAATGGAAAAAAAAGGTCACCCGGAGGTTCTACTAAATAAAAAAAAATGATTTTGGGGTGTACAAAAGAACGTCAAAAAGGTCAGGGAAATAATGCGGGAATTAATTTATTAATTACTTTATTATTCATATTTAATTTCAATTTATATAAAATTATGTTGCAATATTGTATAAATGTAATAATAAATTAATCATTAATATTATTATATTCCATTTAATATTTAATTTGTGATGATTTTTTTTGTGACAATATAAAATGTGAATAAATAGTTTAATTTTTGATGTTGAAATATTTATAATTTAATTTTGGTTAAATTAAATAATTATATGTAAAGGGTCAGACAAATTATAAATTTGTGTAATTCGATAAATTATTCAATGTTATTTTAGTTTTTTTTTTTCATAATTTTGTAAATTTACATTAATAATTGAAAACTATAGTGTACCTTCAAAATGGTTTGCTTGTTGTGTACTATCAGAGGCAATCAACTAGAATTTTGTGTCACAATTTTATGTTAAATATTTTTAAATGAATTTTTCGTTCTATAAAAATCCAATAAATTCTGTTAAATTATTTCTATTAATCTAAAATTTATAATTTAATATTCAATCTTATAAAATATTTCACATTGCATATATAAGGTCGTTTCACATATTATTTCTTGATAGAAAAATATCGATTTAGAAAAGGATATTCCCCCAAAAAAAATATACAATTCTCAGATCAAAGTAAAGAAAATATTATACAAATTTTTATATATATGATTTATTTTACTGGATTTTAAATATTATCAATAAAATATGAATTTTGACTATCATTATATTAAAACAAATTTTACTACTTTTGCTTTTAATTTAAAAGCACCCATTGGGATTGTGATTTTTTTTTTCTTATATAATTTTGTTCGCCTGGTAAACTCGAAATTGCTAAAAGAAAAAATCATAATAAATAAAATTTATAGATTTTTCCAATTTGATTATCGAATATTACGCGAGAGCAGTAAAAAATAAAATTCTATGAATATTACACGGAGGATAAATGATAATAAAATGAAAGAAAATAAGGAAAAATATATAGGATATAATATTTCCCATAATATTTTCATGTAAATTTTATTACATATAATCTTGAATTGTTTATTATTATTATTATATATTTTTCACTGTCTGTTAGATTACTAATGTTTATTTTCAATTGTTTTTCATTTTTTTGTATAATATTTTTTTTTTAGGTTAGCAAATTTTGTAATAATTTTTATGATATGATTTGATAAATTTAATGTTTATATGTCTGTCTGTCTATGAATTCGTTCTTAAAATTGTCGGTTGAAAAATAGGAAAATTGAACATAGGAATTTAATGATAGAAATTTCGTCGTGAATTTATACCAAAAAAATGGTTATCACTGTTATCAATCATAGTATTTATTTATAAAACGACGATTTACTAACTTAACTAAATTTAATTATCCCACTTTTGATTATATAAACTGAATTTAATATATATATTTAACTAAAATCTTGCCGCGAACTAACCAGCAACCGCACCAGTGATTTCGACTAGAATCCACTAACAACTCACATCTCCTCACCACGGTTACTGGCTGCTCTCTCTCTTCTCATGAGAGGGCAGAATCCTTCGGCTTATATTGTTAATGTAACTGAGAAAAAGGATTCGTTTTATTTCTGCTATGTCACTTAACATATTTATTTGGTACAAAATTCTCTAAATTTCATTATGTAAATTCATTTATTAAACACTTCAATTTCTATAATTAACATAATTCTAAACAGGGAAATTATAAATCCGCAGAATTGTACTAAATTTAGACAAGCGAAGTATGTCGTTCAGGTTTTCCTGGATATAATTTTAATATTAACAATATTCGCAAGTATGGAAACGTCAAAAATAATTATATTTTATTCCTGAATTTCTTTAACACCAATCTTACTTACAATTTAAATATTAACTCTTTCTATTTTACTGGGAAACTATGAATTTAAAATTTTCTGTCAACAATATCCTCGATTCCGGTGTGTACCCATTTTTCATTATCCTTTATTTATCTTGTTTCGAATTTTTCACCAAATTGAAACGAATTTTTCTCTATCACATAATATCCAATAATTTTTGTATACATTTATTATTACAAGGATATTATAACAATATTTCCTATATCTTCAATAATAGTTTTAAATGAAACAAATTGTTATTTTATCACCGAAAATATTATATATATTTTTATTATATGCTAAAAATTGATTATTTTTTTGGATTGAAAATTTTCCATTTCAATATTTTATTATTTTAATGTTTTCCTATTTTCTTTAGGAGAGAAATGAAAATTCCATTTTTTTGATTTCATGGTTAATAGGAAAAAAATACTTTTTCTCAAGTATTTATAGTGATTTCTATTTTGTTGGGTGATGGAATTATTTTTCGGTTTGTTTTTTCAATCCACTTGAGAATTTTATATTTGGCCCCCCATAAAAAATTGTTTGTGCGTGTGAAAACAAAATCTTTAAGTTGAGATTTCCAAAAAATATACAAAAGAAATATTTAAATTGATTTAATTTTTGATTGACATTTTTATGGTTAATATATTAAAACCATTTTTATTTATAAAAAAAAATTTGAAGTATATTTTTTTGGATGGAATTAAAATCACTTCACTTTAAAGAATTTTAAATTCGATAAATTACGAAATTAAATTTCTTGATCATCTAATCTAAATAATACTCTTTTTCCATTAATCTTCGTAATGTAATATTGGAAATTTGATAGTCCATTTTTTGCTCGACGTGCATTTGAAGTGCATAAACTTTTGAAATAACTTTTCCACTATAATCTTCAGCAAAAAGGACATATTTTGCAGGTTATAACATCGCTCATTTACCCTCATTCCAAATCATCTTCAATTCAAAATATCCAATCATTCGAAAGTATTTACATTCCAATTTTCACCATTCTGCAAGCAGAAAAAATTCTATTTTAATTTCATAAAAAAATCGTTTATTTTTACAGACTTTCATCTATAACAACAACAAATTAAATTTTCATTATAATCCTTTCTCCCCAATGTCAGACACCATTTAAAAAAAATCAATTTTGCCCGGAAAACTATTATTATTTTATTGATAAAATCAAAAAGGATTCAAACAAAAATATTACAAACAAATGAAAAATATTAATAAATGAATGTCTAAATATATCCTTAAAACATATCATTAAATTTTCACTTCATATATTTAATAATAGTGTCTGGCAGATATGTAAAATTACAATAAATATAGATTAAAGTTTATTATCCTTTAAGCAGATATGAGATAATATGAAGGATTTTTTCTTAAAAATATTACAATTTCTGGGGATTGTTGCACTATACTATAAATAGAAAATTATCAAAATCCTGCATTGATATATTAATAATGGACAGTAGAGTAATGAATATTCGATAAATCTGAAGATCTACACTACATTAATGATATTTGATCAAATATTTATAAATTTTAATATTATATTATCGAAAATTCTTCAATTTTTCATATGTCTGAGATATATAGATTTAAACTTTCTTTGCTATGGTATAAACTAGCCGAATAAGTAGCGAGTTACCTATAAAGTTAGCTACTACCAATCCATATATTTCTATAGTCATAAAGACTTCTTTCTGATTTAGCAATTAAAATAGTTTTCACTGACAAATTTATTCAAGTAATACTGACAAAATTTCATAATTACTTATACCCCCTATAGCTATCACTGACAACAATATGAGTGTTAAAAAAAATACCCAAATGAATCTAAATATATATATTAAAATGATAATCTAAAAGGACAGAGACACGGATTTTATAATAATAAAAAAAGTATATAGAAGAAAAAGTAATATTTTCAAATTAATTCTGCAAAATTACTATTACTACTATACTATACATAATGAAAGAAGTCCTTTTTGCAATACAATTCCTAAATAATTATGTAATAATAATAAAATTTTTGTTTTTTTTATTGTGGTGTATTTTACCATTATTCACCATCAAAATTACTTACTTCGTAGCTCATAAAAATGGAAAATATCCATTTTTTTTATATACAAATAATATTATACTATTGTCCCCAAATGTCCTGTGGCTAATGCAACGGTCGTTCTATGTTCATATTTCTTTTTTTTTATCCATCTTTTTTTTATTATTATTTTTCTAAAAAAAAAAAAAAGCATCGCACTATAAAAAAAAAATTCTTCTCTCTCTTTTTACAATTTTCCTAGGTTATTATATTTATTATTCAGAGACACACTATGATGGGCTATGATGGGGTATATATGGCTACATAAAAATGAAATGTATTATTATCCATGAAAATAAAATAACAAAAAAATTGTTATTATTATTATTGTTACGTTTTTGCTTCTGTTTTGGGTCTCATTTCATTTTTTATATACCATATAGAATATTATTTATTATATGATTTTCTGTTGAGTCTTTTTCTGTACAGAATGAACAGAGAAAATAGAAAATTCTACTTATATAATTTTGATTTTGTTATCTCTAAGTGTCTATTTCATAGTAAAACAAATTGGCAGTAGCAGCTTTTATACAATTTCCAAAAACTATATTACAAAAATTTTCGTCCTAGTAGAAATATATATTTAAATAAAGTATCATCAAATAAAATGGAAAATGTTTTAAGGATGATTTTTTTTTGTTTACTGTGAGATTTAAACAAATTTATTCAAAAGTTTTTTTTTTTTTTGATTTAATGATATTTTTGTATACCAGCCATGTTTTTCCATACAAAATTTTTGCATTATTTCATTTTTTTGGTATAATAACAATTCGAAAACGTATAAACTATATAATTTTTTACAATTTGTGATTTAATATTATTTTTATATTATTGTTATTTAAGTGTGAAATTATAGTAAAATTTTCTTCATGCCAATTGCCAATATATAGTTTACAATACAAAATAATGATTATTTTTGTTGGACAATTTCATTTAATTCAGTATAGGTAAAACCTCGTCTAGTTGGGGAGCATCTTAAAATTTTTCATTAGTTCAATAAATGTATTTCACTTTGGTTCGTGGATAAGATAAATAGAAACTCTAATTTATTTACCAAAACAAGGGAGATAGTTAATTTTATAATAAGAAAATATGAAGATTAGAAAGAGTTAGGTATATAATTTTGAAAAATAATTAAAATTTATTATTGAAAAATTTAATTTTCTATATAATTTTACTATAATTAATTTTTTTGCAGGTGAAAAGCCTTATAAATGTTCATGGGAAGGATGTACATGGCGTTTTGCACGTAGTGATGAATTAACACGTCATTATCGAAAACATACTGGTGCAAAACCATTTAAATGTCGTAATTGTGATCGATGTTTTTCACGATCAGATCATTTAGCGTTACACATGAAACGTCATAATTAAACAACAACAACAATAAATAATTTAATGAAGTTATTCCTATAAAAATTTCAGGTGCCATTTAAAGACACACACATATACATACAAAATGCATAATTTTTCATATACAAATAAACATTTAAAAAAAATTTATCGTAATTATAGAAAAACATTTAGAAAAAAAAATTGCATTCAAATATAGAAAACTTTTGACGATATATAAGAGTAATTTTTCTATGAAAATTGCCAGATAATTCCATGTCATCATCAAAAACAAATTTATAAGAATTTTATTTAAGGATTTTCTAAATTTTGTTTTTTATTATAAATTAATTAATTGCCTTAAAAATTTAATTTTTAATTTTTTTTGTAAAACATTTTTTTTTTTGTTAAAATGAATTTATAATAATTTTTAATTTAAATAAAATAAAAAATATGTTAAATAATTTTGTTTTTATTTTTAATATATTTAAAAATTAATTTAAATTTTAAAAATTTAATTATTTTTTTTTGTGTAATTAAATTAATAAATAAATACAAAAATTACAAACAAAATAGAAAACTCACCAAAGGCGAAAAACAAATTTTTAAAAGAAAAATATTTAATAATTTTGTAAGTTTTTTTTTTAAGTTTATAATTTTTTTTTTTTTAATTTTAAGCATTAAGAAAATTCATTAAAACAAAAACAAAAAAAAAAAAAAATTATGTAGAAATTTAAGATTTTTTTTAAAAATATTTAAAAAAAAAATAAAACTGGTCCTTCTTTAAACAGAAATGAAAAAACTAATATAAAACTGAAAAAAGGTAATTTAACACTGCCAACCAAAAAAAAAAAGGAAATGTAAAAATTAATTTAAATTAAATATTTTAAATAGTTTTTTTTGTGTCGAAAAGTTGGAAAATTTTAATTAAATTTAATTTTTTTTTTCTTTAAATTTTTGTTATTTAAAATTTAAATTAATTTTTAATATATAAATTTTTTATATATGCTTAACAATTATTTTTGTTGTTGAATATTTTTAATTTTTAAGATTTTTCTAGGTACGGCGGGGGAAAAATTAAGTTTAAAAATTAATTAAATTAATTAAATTTTTTTTTTTTTTTTTAAACAGAAAAATTATTGTCAAAGGTTCAGGGGTCCTTAATTTTTTACCATCTCTTAAAATCCATTATTTCAATGTTTCGTTAGAAATTGAATAAAATTTAAATATTTAAGTGATCCTTTTTCATGCATAAGTGGCTCCGCGATCCAAGGTGAATCTTGGCCTCCAGTGATTCTCTTTAAGTCAAAATATAATTTTCGAAAGAATTTTAAAATTTGATGAATAAATTCTCGTTGACGAATCGCGCCAAAAAAATAAATCAAAAATGGCCGACAAAATTATCAGTTTGAAATTTTCTGCAAAATGCACAAAAATTAAATTTACAATTTTTAAACTTTATTTTCCCCCACAATTAAAAATCGAATGCACAAAATAAAATGTAAGTACATTTAAATTAATTAATTTATCTTTAAAGATTACTACATATTTTCGTTTTCCTTATTTTCATGAAAATTGGTTTTTCGTTTATCCTTTTTCTACAAAAAAAAAATAAATCCAAAATTATCTTCCAAGTAAAAAAAAAGTTCTCTAAATTTTTTGAATCAAATATTTGATAACACTGAGAGAAAATCTTTATCTATAATGTGAACAAACGATAAGCGATTTTAAAAAATGTTGTTTTTTTAAAATTGCACAAATTTATAAATAAAATAAAAATTAATAAATTTGATAAAATTAATTTTTTTTTTTTAAATAATTAAATAAATTTTAAAAAAATATACTAAATATTAACAAAAAAAAAATATTTAAATTTGGTTTCTTAAGAAAATCTTAACAACAATTTTTTTAATATTTAATTTTTAAATCAAATTGGCTGTTTGTAGTATAAATTGAAATTGACAAAATATTAAAAATAAAAAAAAAATATTAAATTTGCATTAAAAAGAAGAAATTTACATAAATTAAAATTTATTAAGGGAAATTATTTAAAAATAATAATAATAAATATTTAATTAGTAAAATTATCAAAAAATTTGAAATATTTTCTGTCTTCTTGTTTAAATGTAAAATTGAAAATCACACTGAGAAATTTTTTTTTTGATAGAAAATTTTTAAAAATTGGTGATAAACTCTAAAAAATTTAAATAATTTTTCCAAATTATAAAAAGGAACATTAATTTTTTTTTTTTAGTAAAATTTGTTTAGATATTAAAAAGTTATAATAATTTTAATTTTTTTTGTTGTTTTTGGTCAAATAACTAACAAGGACATTCACAAATTGTTAAGTATATATAGTCCGTATACCTTTTACACGCGATTTCGAGAACACATCTATGAGATGGATCTAGGCCCAAATCGAGTAGTGGAGTCTAAGACAAAGAAGTGTCATACACACTTACTTAAATCTGCAAAATATTTGATATCCAAAATTAACTTATCAAATTCAAGTTATTATAATTTATTGATTTTTATTAATAATAAAATCAATCTAAAATATTATTTACAGGACATTTTTATACAAAAATTTTTATTAATTTTCTGTTTAGTCCTTGTAGTTCCTTAATTGAATTGTTGCTTAATGCATTAATATACCAAAAAAAAAAATATTTCCATGTTTTAAAAGTGTTTGTTATTACATCACAGATTAATTTTTACACAAATTTTGTTTGAAAAAAATGATCCTTATTTTTCACGAAATTCGTTTCTCTCGTTTGAGTTATTTGAACTTCAGTAGAATTTACTAATTTGATCCTTTTTATTTCAAATTTCAAAAATTAAAATTAAAATTTTGTAATTTAGATGTGTATAAAAAAATTAATATAATTAATTGAAAAAATAATTTTTAAATAAAAATATTTAACAAAAAAAATATAAAACAGAAAACGTAAGTAAAATATAAACAAAAAAAAAAAAAATTAAGGAGTGTTATCGCGCGCGCTATCGTTTGTGTGATGCAAAATTCTGTGATCCGCATTTAAATATATTTTTTGGATTGGCCATAATAAAAAATAAATAAATAATTTAAAATTAATTTAAAAAAAAAAGCCAAATTTACGTAAAAAAACTTAAAAAACAATGAATTAAAAAATAAATTTAAAAAAAAAAATATTCGTGAAAAGTTTGGAAAATAAATCCTAAAATAAGAAGTTTCACATTAATGAATATTAGAATTATTTTTTTTTTTTTAGTGTGTAGGCAAAAAAAAAAAACAATTTCCCATAATTCCTCCCCTTTAACCCCAAATTTAATATAAAACCAATTTTTGAATTTTTAAGAAAAAGAGATGAAAAATTTAAACACAGGAAAACAAAAAATTTAAAAATTAAAAAAAAAAAAACATTTATAAAAAAAATTAATTTAAAATTTATTAATAAAATAATGAAAAAACTATAAAAAATTTTAAATGTATAAATTTAATTTTTAATTTTTTTCTACGAGTGTTTATTCTCGTCATATTTTCAAGAAAAAAAAATTGATACAAAAAAGCAGTAAATCTAATTAAGAAAATTAAATAACTAAGCTAAAATGTATAAAAAATTAATTAAATTAATTAAATTTTAGTAAATATATAGATGTTCTTTTTTCATTGTACCATTTTTTTTTTTTTTAGTTTCTATATAAAAAAAAAACTATTTTTAAGGATAAAATTAGGATAAAAATTTTTAATTAAAAAAATTTTTGTAGTAATGTAAACCAAACAAAAAAAAAAAGATCAAAAAGCAAAAAAAAAAAATTAATCAAATTTTTTGGAACATTTCAGAATTAAAAAAAATTTAAGTTCATTTTATTATTAAATGTTAATTTTTTTTTGTTTTAATTAAATTTTGTATTTTCTTAATTATCGCCAGTCGCAAAATTATTATAAATTTATTTTGCTTAGCACAAAGTTTAAAAAATCATTTAATGCTGCACACACACAATTAAAAAGAAACAACAAATTTCTTATTAGAAAACATTGAATGCTAGAATGAGATAGATATATAAAATTTAACAAAAAAAAATATTGTAATCCAATTTGTCAGAGTTGGAAAGAATATTTTCCATTCAATTTTATATTTCCTTAAATTTTTGTATATATATATATTTTGATTTTCAACAAAAATATAAAATTTATTTAAAATAATTTTTTCATTATTTTTCTTAAATTTTTTTTTTCAAATTGAATAAATTTTTGCATAATTAATCACAAAAAAAAATCTGCATAAAAAACAAAAAAACTTTTAGAAAATAAAACTTTAGGCTACCAAAATATAAAAAAAAAAAAAAAATCGAAAACTTGTGTCAAAAAAATTATTTAAATTTAAAAATATTTATAAAATTATATTTAAAAAATAAAAAAGTGAAAGAAAAAAACAAACAAAAATCAATAATCAATAAATTATTTTTTGTACGACAATTTCTCATCTTTATCCAATTTTTTTTAAAAAGTTATAAAGAAAACCGTAAAAAAAACTAAAAAAAAATAACGAGCAGAAAATTTAGAAAAAGAATTTATTAAATTAAATAAATTTAAAACATAAATAAATAAATATATTTAAACAGAAAAAAATATTTAAGCACATATTTTAAAAAATAAATAACTTAAATTGTAAGTAAACATTGAAGAAAATATATAAAAAAAAAGTCATTAAAAAAAGAAAATCCATTTTTGAAAGCTAAAAAACATAAAACTACAAAAAAATAAATTAACAAAAAAAAAAAAACAGAAAAAGAAATGTTAAATTTATAAAAATTAATATTAATATAGAAAAATATTTAAAAAATAAAAAAATGTACTAAAAAGAAAAATAGAAAAAAAAACTACAACAAAAAATTAAAAAAAATTAATAAAACAAAAACCCGTAAAGTATTATTAAAAAACAAAGACTGGTCAAAGAGGTGTTCCGCATTATTTGATATTTTTTTTAAAATAAAAAGAAAAATTAAAAAAAAAAAAAATTATATAAAAAATAAAAAATTAGTTAAAAGAAGAATTTAAAAATAAAGAAAAATTAAATTAAAACAACTAAAATTTAGTCAAAAGAAAAATATAAATAAAAATCGTTTATATAGAAAAATTAATAAAAAAAAAAAAATTAAATTTAAAAAATAAAATAAAATAAAAACGAAAAATCCTGAAAATTAGATAAAATTTATACAAAAAAATCATTATTTTCACCAAAAAAAATAAATTCAACTATTTTCAATTTTGCAAGGGCCCCGAAATTTATTTTAAATTACGACACTTTTGAAGGCTAAATATTTCCGACTTCATATTTTTTGGGGGGACCCTACTCTGTCCCTTATTTAAATATTGAAAATTGTTCAAATTGTGAAAATTAGAATGTTAAAAATATTTTCATTTTTAATATTAAAACAGAAAAAAAATATTTCTACATTCCAAAATTTAGTTTTTGATATTTTAAATTATTATGTTTTTTTTTTAATTTTAATTAATGTTCTTCAAAAAAACAAATTCAAACAAAAAATAATTAAATATAAATTAAATATTAAATTATTTATTTAAAAAAAAATAAATAAAAAAAAAATAATTTCAAAAATTAATAAAAAAAAAAAAATATGAAAGAAAACCTGTAAAAAAAAGTTATGTAATTTAAATTTAAGGATATTTGTATAAAAAATAAATAAATCTTTTAAAAAAAAAGTAAAATTAATAATAAAATCCTGTTAATATTATTATTACTAATTTTTTTTTTTTTGTGGAATCATTAAAGGATAATTTAATAAAAAAAAAACAACTAGAAAAAAGATAAAACATTACAAGGATTTTTCAATGTAAAAAAAATATTAAAAAATAAAATAAATAAAAAAAAAAATATTTTATAAATTTAATTTATTTTTAATTCTGCCTCTTCAATGTTTCAAAAAAAAATAAATAAATAAAATATTTTTTAAAAAAAATTTAATTAATTAATTAATTAAAATTTATAAATTTTTAAATTATAAATAAATTAAAAAATCGTTTTTTTTTTAGCTTAATTTCTTAAAAAATAAAAACAAATTAATCAAAAAAAACATACATAATTTTTTTTTGTATAATTAAATTTTCTATAAGAAGAATAAAATAAATTTTTTTATAATAATAATAAAACATAAAAAAATGAAAATTTTTTAAGAAGAAAATTTTAAAAATAATTTTTTTTTTTCATAAAATGCAATTTTTTTTATTTTTCCTTTTTTTTTTTTGTGTAATAAGCGTAATTTAATTGTAATTGTAAAGTTTATAAATAATAAATTAAAAATAATTTTTTTTATTATTTTTTATTTTTAAGAATTTTTTTCTGAAAAATTTAATTATATTTAAAATTTATTGTAAAAAAAAATTTAAAAAAAAAAAAAAATAATATTTAAAAAAATTTGTTATTTTTATTATTATTATTATTATTGGTAAATTAATAAAAATTAAAAAAAAAAATTGAAAAAAAAAAACAATTTTTTTAATTTTTTAGTTTTTAATTAAATTAAGTTTTTTTGTAACTGTATAATTGTAAAAAATAAAAAAAATTGAAGAAGGAAAATTTGTTTATGTGAAAAAATTAACAAAAAATTATATGTTTTTTTTAGAATTTAAGGGAAAAAAACAGTTGCAAAAAAAAAATGAAAATGGAAAAGTGCTAAAAAAAATTAAGGAAAATTTCTATTTAAAAAAAAAATAAAAGATAAAAAAACCCTGAAATTTTTTAAAACAATAACTTTAAAAATGAAGGGATTTTTTTTTTAAATAAAAAAGCTCGATGAGAATAGCATTTTAATTTTTGCTTATTTTTTTGGGCTTGTTTGTTGCTGCTTTTTGTGAGTATATATTAAAAAAAAAAAAAATATTATTATAATTAAAAAGAAAATGAAAAAAAAAATCTAAAAAGGATAAAAAAAATAATTTAAAAAAAAATGAAGAAAAATAAAGAGAAAATTTTTTATTTAAAAACAAAAAAAAAACAACGAGTTGTTCATTTTTGTATTTTATTTTACTTTTACAGAATGTTAAATTTACAGCAAAATAATATGTATACTACATGAAAATGTTATGAGTATGGCCATACTCAACACATACTTACTTTTATCATTAATAGGAAAAAACATTATTTATATTTTCATTCAAAAATTAGTTTTTTCATATAAGATTTCTTATCTCATTTCTGAAACAATTCTCAGCAACAAGTTTTTTCCAAATGTTTACCATTTATATACAAAAATTCGTCAAAATACCAGGTAAACATAAATCTCAGAATTCAGAAAGTAATTTTCATGTTCAGAATTTGATTTCCATGAGTTTCGATTTTTCGGACGGAATTCCGAGTTTCGGTTTTTTGCGTACGGAATTCCGAAAAAAGTTCAGATTTTTCCGGAATTCCGTACGCAAATCGTAACTCGGAATTCCATCCGAAAAATTCGGAACTCAGAATATTCATATTTGCCTCCTGAGATTTCTGTTAACCTGGTATTTTGGTAAATTTTTTGGTAAAAAGGAAGCGTCTCTAGTCCCAAAAAACTCGCCTGACCAATCCCTAAGTTAGGCCTGAGCAACCTACTTTTCAAAAAAGGTGGATTTACCTTCTGAAAACTGAGATTTATGATGGCCTGGTATTTTGAGGAATTTTTATATAAAATCGAACAAATTTTGTTTATCCAATACAAAAAATTATTTATACAGAAATATTGGTAAATCTGAACGAAATTTAATTTTTTTAGCTAAATTTTTCAGAAAAAAATATTTTGAATAGATTTATGGTTTCTGGAATATTATTTTTTCGCTTTCTAGGATTTGGAATTTTCTGTAGGATTTTAGGAGTTTTTGGTAGGTTTTTGAAATTTAAATAAAAAACACACATTTTTCTTATGATTTTTTTAATTTTCTGATTTAAGTTTTATATATAAAGTATTTCTTACATTTTCAATTCATTTTTAATATTTTTAAATTTGATATAATTTATCAACAAAATTAACATAAATTCTACTTAATTTTTCAATAATATATTTTTCTTATTTTATAATCCGATATATGTATATGTGTTGTCGGCTCATTTGTTGATGATTTTATTACAAAAACTTGTGACTTCTGATCGTTAAAAAAAGGAAATTCTCCTAATAGTGACTGTTTTGAGTACCAAATTTAGCGTTTGTTATTGATGATCTTACATTCTCAATTAAATTTAAGATGAATCTGAAAATAAAGAGATTTTTTTTAATTAAATTGTGTATTTATTTATATTTTAAATAAAAAGTATATAATAATCAATTAGTATTTCATTGAATGAAACACATCATCATGTGGTATACAAAATTTAGTAAATAAAATTTTGTATACAAATGTTGGCAAAAAAAAAATGTTGTATGTTTAATTTAATTAGAATTTTAACTAACCCCTTGTCATTTTTTTGGCGTAAAACATCGACATTCTCCGATATAGGTGAATTTTTGGTGTCAATCGACGGTGAATTTTAATTATAATAAAAATATTGATTCATTGATTCATATAATATATTTTACATTCAGAGGTATCACAGCAATATACTTTTCCGCCAAACGGGTGATGAAAATAGAAAATCAGTTGAACCTAAATAAAAGAAAATATTTTTTCAATTTATTAAAATTTATATATTTCATAAAAAATGGTAATTAGTATATTGGGTATGGACTACGAGTGTGGCATAGACAAAATAAATAATTTAAAATATTGTCAGTATACCAAAAGAAAAAAAATCGAAATAAAATTTAAGAAATTAATAAATAATTCTAGTATTTTTGAATATATATTAAATAAATTTTATATTTCATTATAGATGCGATGCAGGAGTTAATTTTGGTATACAACTCATTGTTTTTTGTAAAAAATTTTAATCCAAACAAATAGGAAAAGTTTTTGAGCAAAATGAACTTTAGAAAGCACACACAGGATTAAAATGGCTAAATTTATTTGTTTCTAACGATCAGATTTTGGAAATTCTATTGCAAACTATACAATTAAACTTAAACAGAATTCATTTTCAATAGAAAATTGGAGCGTTTTTATAACATTAAGGTAAGTTTAATATCTCTAATTTAAATATATTGCAAATTAATTAAAACGACATACTCTGGAATATAACAAAAAATAACATTCTTTCCAAAATATATTTTTCTCCTTAACCGAGCCCAAAATCATAATATTTTTAAGATTATTAATGCAACAAATTGAAAATATATAAATTCGAAACTCTTAAAAAATTAATTATTAAAGGTGTAATCAAATATCTTAAAAATTATGATTCATAAAATTTATATTTTGGTATAAAAACAGTTGAAATTTATTATAAAAGTTTTTTAACAATCTTAAAGCCAGCAAAAATATGTTAAAAATAATATATTTGATTATATCTTTAAAAATCAAACTATCATAGTTTAAAAATTATAATATTTTTGGACACTAATTGTTGCTACTTTTATTAAAAATATATATTTTCTTCCACAAATACATAATAATTGATTTTCTTTTTTTTTTCATTCTAATATTTTTCAGTTTTTTCTTTGGCCACAAATTGTTTTTTGGATTCCAAATCGATCCCAATCTGCCTAGTGATAATCACAACAAAGTCCGAATCATCACAGATAATACAAAACAAGCAGCAGACAGATAATACAAAACAAGCAGCAGACAGATAATACAAAACAAGCATATTTCAGATAGAAATTTATCAACGAAATCGGAGTCTTTTTTTTATACGATATTTTGTATTCTTATTTATTTTAATTAACTAATTTAAAAAAAAATTATCATTAAAAAGAAATGTTATTTATTTTATAATAATTTAATTTAAGAATTTACATAATTTAATAATTTAATTTAATTAAAATTAATTTAAGAATTTAAGAATTAATTTAATAATTTAATTTACATTATTTTTAATTTACAATTTAAGAATTTTTTTTTATGTAATTTAGTTAAAAATGCAATAAAAATTATTTATATTTTCATTCAAAAATTAGTTTTTTCATATAAGATTTCTTATCTCATTTCTGAAACAATTCTCAGCAACAAGTTTTTTCCAAATGTTTACCATTTATATACAAAAATTCGTCAAAATACCAGGTAAACATAAATCTCAGAATTCAGAAAGTAATTTTCATGTTCAGAATTTGATTTCCATGAGTTTCGATTTTTCGGACGGAATTCCGAGTTTCGGTTTTTTGCGTACGGAATTCCGAAAAAAGTTCAGATTTTTCCGGAATTCCGTACGCAAATCGTAACTCGGAATTCCGTCCGAAAAATTCGGAACTCAGAATATTCCTATTTGCCTCCTGAGATTTATGTTAACCTGGTATTTTGGTAAATTTTTTGGTAAAAAGGAAGCGTCTCTAGTCCCAAAAAACTCGCCTGACCAATCCCTAAGTTAGGCCTGAGCAACCTACTTTTCAAAAAAGGTGGATTTACCTTCTGAAAACTGAGATTTATGATGGCCTGGTATTTTGAGGAATTTTTATATAAAAATCGAACAAATTTTGTTTATCCAATACAAAAAATTATTTATACAGAAATATTGGTAAATCTGAACGAAATTTAATTTTTTTAGCTACATTTTTCAGAAAAAAATATTTTGAATAGATTTATGGTTTCTGGAATATTATTTTTTCGCTTTCTAGGATTTGGAATTTTTTCTAGGATTTTAGGAGTTTTTGGTAGGTATTTGAAATTTAAATAAAAAACACACATTTTTCTTATGATTTTTTTAATTTTCTGATTTAAGTTTTATATATAAAGTATTTCTTACATTTTCAATTCATTTTTAATATTTTTAAATTTGATATAATTTATCAACAAAATTAACATAAATTCTACTTAATTTTTCAAAAATATATTTTTCTTATTTTATAATCCGATATATGTATATGTGTTGTCGGGCTCATTGTTGATGATTTTATTACAAAAACTTGTGATTTGTGATCGTTAAAAAGGAAATTCTCCTAATAGTGACTGTTTTGAGTACCAAATTCAGCGTTTGTTATTGATGATCTTACATTCTCAATTAAATTTAAGATGAATCTGAAAATAAAGAGATTTTTTCAATTAAATTATGTATTTATTTATATTTTAAATAACAAGTATATAATAATCAATTAGTATTTCATTGAATGAAACACATCATCATGTGGTATACAAAATTTAGTAAATAAAATTTTGTATACAAATGTTGGCAAAAAAAAAATGTTGTATGTTTAATTTAATTAGAATTTTAACTAACCCCTTGCCATTTTTTTGTGGTTGAAATTAGTCCTTAATTAGTACAAAATTAAAATTTTTAAAATTGTTTAAAGTGGGGGTTCCCCCATTTTTTACATGGTTATCAGAAATATTATTCCATTGAGTTTATAAATTAGAGATTATAAATTATTTACTTAAATGAATTGCATACTTCAAGGTGAAATAACAATCGGAAAAAATCCATAATTAATTCTACAACATAGTTTATCATAAATTTAAAAATCATAATTACATAATAAAATTTATTATGTAAAAAAAATCTTATGCGTTTCTATACATTTAATTAATTAATTATTTATGGTTATAAAAAAAATTACTAAAAAAACGCATTATCTACCAAAACGAATTTAATATTTTGCGATAACATTCCACATATTTTCGCACAAAATATTTTACATAATTTTTTTACAGAAATTACAAATCTTTGATTTATTATCGTTCAATATTATATAAATAATTTTAAGTTTCATTTTATATACATAAAATAATAATTATTACCCTGTTATGCTAATCATTCCATAAAATCGATAGTCCAGTCCAAAAACTGAGCATTTTCCCCTTTCAGCTGAACTGCACAGTTCAAATGTAATCAGTTTATTTTTATTCTAATATATTTTACAAATTGCATATACTTAGGAGAAAAAAAAATTATTATTAGAAAAATGAGATAGTAATTTTTTCTCGTAAGTAGTTCGTAGAATTATTAAACTATTAGTTTTTTAGATTTAATTAGTGTAATTAAAATTTTTACCATTCTCAGTTTAATAATTTGACTGATAAGTAAAAAATTTTCAGTGATTTATCTATAAATTTAGAAAAAAAAAATACAGTTTCCTATCTAATTTCGCTTATCAATTATTAAATTTACTCAAAGAAATTCAAACTAACCATAAATTATTATAAAAAATTTACGATTCATAAAACTTTTTCAACAAATAAAAAAGAAACTTTAAAACTTTACTAATTCAAAAAAATAGTTTAAAAGTATTAAAAAACCCAATAAATTACAAAATATTATGTAAAATCATATTACATATTATATTTAACTTTACTTTTGATTTTAAGTTATAAAATGAATTAAATTTGATCGATTGCTTTTTTACAAAATAAATCTCAGGTGCATCCAGTGATTCAAATAAGATTTGTTACTTTCACAAAGTTCGTTTTTTTCCTTTGTATAATCCTTTTTGGGTTGGAAAATTTATTATTCATAATTCAAATATCTAGTGAAATGGCATCATCTACTAACAACATCAGTTACGTATAGATAGAGATCAATATTTTAATATGATATACACCACCTTCAAAAATTTATAGAATTTTCTGATTCTCTTAAGCTTTTGACTTTTCAAATCTTATGGTAATTTTCTTTTTATTATTCTCGTATAGTGGATTTTTGTTTTAATCCTTTTTTTTTGTTGGTTCTATCCTCTATCCATAAATCAATAAACTATTTCGTTTCTATAATGTAATATTATTTTTTTTGTTTAAAGAAGATGTCCTTCTGTTTTGTTATTTGAAAAACAGAAGCGACATTGTGTATAAATGAATTTTTGATAATATCAACCAATCTCGGTTTTTATTTATTTTATATTATTTATGAATAATTTATTATTATGCTGCCGGGGGTTGTTCGTGTAAACGAAAACATTAATCTTATTTTTCTATATATAGATAGCAAAAAAGGATAATAATATAAGATTTGTTACAGTTGTAATAAAGTCATAAAAAATTTTTTTGAAAAAAAAAAGAGAAAATAGTAAAGAATATAAAAATTATTTATTGGTTTATGGGGAGAAAGAAATTGATTGGCAATTATGTTGGGGAAATTGTTAAGATTTATTGCAATTAATTATAGAATTTGCCAGGGACGACATAAATTATGTATATTAAATTTATGTACATAATTATAATAATGTAAAATTATAATTAAATATTTGTCGTATTTTTATTTTCAATTATTTTGTTGGGAGAAGGTCCTTTAATGAGTTTATAATGAATTTCATTGCTTGTATATTAAATATATTAAAATATTACTTAATTACTTAATATAAATATTATGATATGATGACACTAATTTTGTGAATCACTATAAATTTAGTAATTTTCATTTAATATACTACACAAAAAAAAAAAATAGCATGTAACATTTAAAATATATGAGTTTTTGTCACAAAAATTACCAAACCATAATTTCATTTTAAGAGCTCTACCTAAACACCGGCGCCAGCGTATCCCGAAATAAAATGCCACATTTATATACATTAAAATTTTTTTTGATCGATGTTTCTTTTTGCTAAATTTCAAAAATCAAATTAAAAATTTTTATACGCCCGTCAAAATTGGAAATTCCAATTCTCGGCGTACGTACGTCGCGTATTTCGGGTGCTCCAATACAAAATATATGTACCAATATCGATTTTGACAGACGCCATACGCCGTACGCCGGTGTTTGGGAAGAGCTCTAAATGAAAAATTATGTATATAATGTAATTACAAGTATAGAGTAGTTAATTATAATACTATAATTACTCATTTTGTTGAATTTTATGACCAAACATGTTTGTAGGTTTTTGACTCTATTGCTGGCCAAAAAAACTATTCTTCAAAAAATAATAATTAAAGAGAAAAAGAAATTTCCATCCACAAGGACATCCATACTAATAAATTAAATCCTTTGAGGATTTGATACAAAAAAGAAAAACAAACAAACAAATATATTTTGTTTATTTTAAATAATTTTTGTAAAAATTAATTAATTGTAATTTTTATTTAAATTTTGCAGTTCAAATTTTTGTTCAATTTTTTTGTAGAATTATTCCTATAGGAGATGGATGATATTTTAGTATTCCAGTAATTAAAAAATAACTAAATTATTTTTTTGTAATTAAATTTAGTAAAAGGTGTGACACGAAAATGTCAAATTTTTATTAGTTTTTTAGTTTAGTTATTTTTTTTAAGGTGTGTTTTTTTGTTTTTTTGTAAATTAAATTAAATATTAAAATTTTTTTTTTGTCACGTTTCATTATCATTTGGGAATTTAGTAGAGAAATGAGAAAAACTTAAATATAAAATTTTATATATAATTAGAAAAAGGTCAAAGGACTTTATATGTTGTCTATAAATAATATAAAATGTTTTATGTATAATCATTTTTTAAATTATATACTGTAAAATGTTAAAATCATAATTTTTAATAAGTTTTTTTTTGCTATAACTTGGGCAAAATTAAAAGTTTTTTCAATTCTAGTTTGCATAATTTTGTTATTAATTAAAAATTCCCCGTCGATAGACACCAAATTCCCCGTCCATAGACAATAATATAGGAGAAAGTCGATATTTTACGCCAAAAAGGGTTAACCTGGGGTTTTCTGCTTTAATTTGGTCAAATTCTTCTTTAATTTCATCTTGTTAGCTACATAATTTGGCAAAAAAACTCGTCTAGAATTCAAGACTTTCATAGTTTTCACATTAATTAAATAATTAACATCAATTTGAAAATTTTCAAAAAAATATTTGTTTAATTCGCTTTCACTTTGGTATAAATGCAAAATTGTTTTAGTCAAACATAAAATAAAAATTTCATAAATATTTTTCATAAATATTTCATAAATACAACAAAAAAATGTATATAATATTTTTCTGAGAAAATGTTTAAAAATTTATTACACAAGAAAAATTGCCATATATACGAGTACTAAAAGTCTAAAGAAAAAAATTAATATCGATGATAAGGAGTTTATATTCCTTGTGTGTGTGTCAGAGAATAAGGATTCAAATTTTTCATTTTATTTTTTTTTGATAGCATAATGATATATAAGAAATTTATCAAGATTATTTTCCTGATCAGGATGTCGGCATGAACTCATTACTTTGTATTATGT
This sequence comes from Empis stercorea, assembly GCA_949752835.1. Taxonomy (NCBI): domain Eukaryota; kingdom Metazoa; phylum Arthropoda; class Insecta; order Diptera; family Empididae; genus Empis; species Empis stercorea. The sequence continues at coordinate 56,966,824 of OX457088.1, read as the reverse complement.
TTTACAAGATGTTTATTTATTTATTTATTTATGTTGTTGTTGTTGGTACTTCGATATTGTATTTATAAAGATGAGGTAAAATTGTTCTTGTTGTTTTTTTGGGGAGGGAGTAAATATTTAATTTCAAAAAATAATCTTAATGTTTTATCTGACATATCGATCGTAAAATTTTACCAAAGATAAAAAAATATATAATTAATGTAAGATTGAAAATGAACGTAAATTATATATAATTAATAAGAAATCAAAATAGGTAATAGCATAATTTTAAATTATAGTTGATGCTATTAATAATATATGCTTTGATAAATTAGTTTTAATTTTTTTGGTAGTTTTAGTTATCAAAAATAATTTGTAAAAAATTAACAGGAAACAAATTTGGAAATTTGAAAATTCTTTTAATGATGCGGATTGAACCAAATATGGCCGCTCCTAGGACTCAAAATAATCTTTGTATTTATATATTATATCGAAAATATTAATACCAGTTTGTTATTACACATAAATTCGAAACTTTGACTGCTATAATTGTTAACGAAAAATTGCTAGTTAGCAAAAATATTTCAAAACAGAACTGGAATAACATTAACTTATATTTGTGACTATCAACTGTCACATCTTAAATTTTTGCATATAGAACTCCACTACAGCCTTTTAATACTATCAATAAATCAGAACTATGAATGATTTTTTGAATTAGAAAATATAATTATTAGTCAATCTCAATTATAGCATTTTCGAGTCAAAATATAGTTTTTTTAAATTTCAAATTAGTCTTTTTAAGTAAAATCAAATTAATCATTTTAAAAAATTTAGTCTTTTTTTTTTTAATTTATACACGCAATATTTATTAGACTAATTTGATTTTTTAAAATAAGACTATTTTGACTCGAAAATGCTACATATAAAATATACTTAACAAATTATATTTTTTTCTCCTATATAGTATTATAAAAATGTCTGTCAGTGCGCGTCTGACTATCACAAAAAAAAGTTTTTATTATCAATTTTTAATTATATTTTCTTATTAAAAAAAAAATAATCATAATTATTTGAGTTATTTAGAAAATTTCTTGTGTTTAGAGATTAGTTTAAAATTTAAAATATAAATAAAATTGTTTGTCTGATTGTCTCTGAAAATCCTTCTTTTCCATAGTTACATACACTTTATTTCATTTGTATTAAATGTTTATAGTTTAATCCTTTAATAAATACGAAAAAAAAAATTTTATATTTTACTTTTCTTATTTCAAGAAATTTTTTCTAAAAATTCGCAAAAAAAAAAAAACAAATTTAATATTTTATAATAATAAAAATAAGTGTAAATTTTGTGCTAAAGGATATACACATATATATATTTTTTTTGGTTGTTGGAAAATCTTTTAGCATATAGTAAAAATTATGTATGTATATTTGTACAATGTTTTTTTGTTTGAGCGAAAAACAAATATCTCATTTATTATGTTTCGTAGCATGTCGTCTCTGTATATTATATATATATATATTATATATATATATACTTGTTATATAAAATATACTTGTTATATTAAAGAAATTTAAGTAAAGAAATAACAAGTATATATATATATACTGCAAAGAAAAATTTTCGTAAAAAAAAGAATGTTACTTAAGTAAATTTATCACGTTTTCATTTTCATCTCCTTTTTTTTGGTGTTGTTCTTGTGGATGTTATGCTTCTTATACTATTTATATACAGCACACAAAATGTAGTACGTATATCCTTCTGAATCAAAAATGGTATTTGTAGTACATAAAGAAGAAAAAAGAAAATACGTTACTAATGCGGGTACATTTACTTTATGGCAGTACACACAGAGTCTTGTCTCTCTCTATAGGGAAATATACTTATTACTCTTATTTTTTTTGTTTAATGCACGTTTTTCTTAGTAGTTCATTCATTTGTGTGTAGAGTAGGGGTTATAGGTTTCTATATAAATAGGTTATTAAAGTTCTTTAAATATATTTTCAAAAATTTAAATTAAGAGTAAACAAATTTTTTTTTTTTTGTAAATTAAAATTAATTGAAGAAATTCATTAATTTTGCATAGTATCAGTAAAATGTATTTGATAAACTATAACTGGGACCATTTTGTCGTTTTAAAATCTTCAATAATAACTTAATTACCAAAATTGGCTTTCTACATTATATTTTTCAGTTATTATGTGTGCCAAAAAAAGGATTATAATAGTTTCACACAGTGTCTCTATAGAAATATAATATAACAGAGAAAATTAATATAAATTTATGACGATGTGAAATTTATCTTTTTTGCAGACTTACCTAAAAAACAAAAATAAAAAAAATCCTTGCCACCAGGTAAGTTTTAAAGGATATCAAATATATGTACATATATGGAAATATGTAATATGATTTTTAGACTACGTACAATAACATAATCCTCTCTGTTCGTTTTATATATAATGTTATGATTCTCGAACGCTAATTAAGAATTTTGTGTGGTTCGAGAGAAATTTGCATACTATAGAAAACTAAATAGAATAAAGAATATATAGAAGATAAATATGTAATTGGTATAATTTTAAGTCAAAGTATTATGTCATTTTGCTGTTATACCATTTAAAATGTATATAAAAACATAAATTTTAATTATTTCATGATATAATAAATTAAGTTTTTGGACTCGTACACATAGTTTTAAAATAAAGTTTAATTGTAAATTATTAGATTTTGTATATAATTTTTTGATATATTGAGAATTTAACAAATTTGAGAAATATTTTACTATTTTTACGAAATTATTAGTTACTATTTATTCGCATATGTGTACAGTGTAGAAATTTACAATCATTTCGACCCTAAATTGGAATGGGATCAATTTTTACTGAAATTTACAATCATTTCGACCCTAAATGGGAATGGGATCAAATTTTTACTGAGCAACTTAAATTTTGAACATTTCTCTTGGTATAACCGAAAAATTACTTAAAGGAAATTAATTTAAATTATTTCTTAATTTCTTAAATTTGTAGAGCACCTCCTACTCTAGCAAAGCCTAGAGCACCTCCTCTGCCACTGTCCGGCGCTCGCAATTAGGAGTCTGTAAATTCTAGGCTTCGCATTCGCACCACGTCTCGTAGAGGTGTCCAAAACCGGCTTCAGAATCCTACTGAGATTTTCTGAAAGCACGAAATCTTTCGATCTGCAAGGACATAGCTCAATAATCTCCTCTCATTACGATTTTTCAGTGGCATCGCTAAGGTACTGTTAAGGTCTATGTGTGATGGCTAACGCCGCCACTTTAACCTAACCTAACCTAAATTTTTTTTTTTTGGTATACTGACAATATTTTAAATTATTTCTACTTTCAGACTCTAAAGTATAATTTTATTTTTGAATTAAAATCGAATTTTAAATAATTTAATAAAATAAAAAATTTAATAAAAAAAATTGTTTTTACTTTTAGTTTATTGCTTTTTAATTAATTAACTTCATCTTATAATATTTTTTTTTTATAAGTATTATATTTTCAAAAATTCATTAAGTCATTTTGGTATTAAAGAAAATCTATCGATATAAAAGCAAACAAAAAAAAAATTTTGATGGTACCAAATAAGAAAACAACCAAAAAAAAAAAAATATTAAATAAATTTATCATTCATTTTTTTTTTGGGTCATCCCAAAAACATCTGGAATTTATCATTTTTCTTTTCCTACAAAAAGAAATAATTAATCAATTTTTTTTTTTTTGTTATATTTTCTTAATGTTTTTGGGGCAACTTTCGGGACTAAGTTTTTTTTTTTTATATATTTACTATATGGAAATCATTTAATTAAATTTTATGTTGTTTTCAATGATGGACGTGGAAACAAAAAAAAAAAAAAATAAAATAAATAAATAGAATTTCGGACTTTGAGAATTTTAAAGATAGATCAATTAAGGTTTTTTATGAAATTTTAATGAAATATTCTTTATGCGTATACAATTTAAACTTAAATTAATATTTAATTAAAGAAAATATTTCTGGTAATTTAAATATAAAGTAAAAAAAAAGTGCATTGACGCAGTGGGGGAGACTATAAAAGAATCATAATTATTTTTTTACATATTAAAAAAATTTCTGTATAAATTAATTGACCACAAATTATTTATGATGTTTAAGGTTAATTAAATGAAAGAATTTTTTACACACAAAAAGAAATAATGTTAAATTCATGTTAAATAATTGAAAAATAAATAAATAAAGTAATTAAGAATTAAATTAATTGTAAATGTTTAAAAAAGTCAAAGTTTGATGTGAAGAAATTTTGGTTAAATTTCATTTCACAATTACAAAAAAAAATTAATTAAAAAAAATATTTAAATGATTTTGATAAATTTCAATTAATTTCATCCAAAATCTTATGAATCATTTTAAATTTCACACTACACAAAAGAATAAAACTATACTAACTATATACACAATTTTCTATTTATATATACGATACCAATTATCATAATTTTAATTAGTTTTTCCGCACGCAAAAAGCCTTTATAAAAGATTTATTATAATGAAATTAAATATACGCACATATCCTTTTTACACTTTCAGAGCCTAACTATAAACAGATAGCTCCAGTTATATATAGTAATAATTATTCATGTCAAAAAATTTAAATTCTAAAATTGTATATCAAATTATTTAGTGAGAAACAGAATACGATTTTTTTTTGTGTAAAGGATATTAAAATTCTCAAAAGACAATAACCAAACCATACATCCAGAGAGAGAGTGTGAGTATGTGTGTTGTAATGAACAGGAGACAATATATCACCCATATCACCCTAAATTAAATTGAAAATTATTAACTAACACAAAAACCTTTACGGCGGTTAACGCGAAATTTTTTTTTTTATAATTTTTGATTTAATTTTGAATATTTTTGACGATCCTTTTTTGATGGTTATGTCAACAACAGGAATTCTATTTTTTTTTTTTGTACCTTAGTTCATCATCAGAATTGTGTGTGTATTGTAAATATTATATTACCTTAATTATGTAAACTTTATTGAACAGCAGTAAAAATGAAGGAAAAAAATATAATATTACCATATTTGAGCTTTCAGTTTTTACTGAAACATTGTAAAAAAATTTTGTGTATCGATATGTTAGCAAAATATTAAACACTGTTAATAAATTTCAGAATTTGTAGTTTGCATATGTGTTAAATTTCATAAGCAAAATAATGTCTAGTATAATTAATAGGTCAAAATTTCAAATGTAACATTGCATTTCTGTTCGAAATTTGTTGTGAATTATTGTTGGGCTTCATTGAATAATCAATTCACAATTTTCTAACAACAAATTTCAAGCAGAAATTCAATATCACAACAGCAAATTTTGACCTACATTTATATGTAAATTAGAATTTTCTATAAAATTTTAACAGTGTATACTTAAAAGGACTATCAGTAATAAAAAAAAACTTAAATTTTCTTTTAATATTGTTTTCTCTGATGCCCGAAAGGTAAAAAAAAATTGATCTAGATATTTTTTTTTTTTTATGTAAATATTAATTTAAGGATAACTACTAATTTCCAGGGTTGTTAAAATTGACAAATCCATTTTATATAAAATCTAAGCAACACAAAAATTGAGGACAAATTTTACAAATTTGATAAAAATTGAAAAAAAAAAAAAAATATATTGCAAACATATTTCTGGCAATAAAAAAAAAACTATATGATTAAATATTTTCTTGTTGGTATAGCAATTTAGAAAGATAGAAAAAAAAAACCCACCTTTAAAGGTAAATTATTCTTGGTTATCATTTAACATGACCTCATAACCTCACAATATTTTATATAAGTATAATATTAGATGAACCCAAATTATTTATGTATGATTTTCTTTTTTGCTGCTGTACAGATTTCCAAGTAGAGGAGGTAAAAAATATATGTATGTACATATATATATGTAACATATAAATTTATGTGTTTCAAATTATTTGAAAAGGGTTTTGAAAAAAGATATGGTTATATACAAAATATATATATATATTGTGTTTTGTAGCCCTTGAGGCGTCAATTGGGATCGAATATTTAAATGTTTTAATGCCAGAACACAACAAATACATACAACAACAAAACACGATAGCATAAAATATTATCCAATTATATTTATGTATATATAGAAAAGAAAACCATATTGAGGTTTTTACACGTTTATCAACCACACACAACAATAACAATGGCGGATATTATGTAATATGTTAAACCATTTAAAATCGGTTTTCACAACAACAAAATAAGAGTGAAAAAAAAGGATATGTTATACACTGATTGGGAAATTAATAATAAGTTTGGTATTTTTATTTTTCTCGTTTAAAAAGGAAAAAATGTTACGAAATGATGAAGGTGAAATTTCAAATTTCATAACAAAAAGGTAAATATACAAAAAAAAATGGTTTGATTGAAAAGGATTTTTTTTTTATAATTGTGTAATAGTGATTCTTCTTGTAAATTTGTATATCAATTACTTTGTGGTCTAAAACATTATCATTTATACTTTATGTTTTGTTGAACCAAAAAAAGCTTTTAATTTCAAATCTGATTTAAAGTTTGCCAGAGATTTTTCTATGCAAAAAGGAAGAAATTGTAGAGAAATATAAGAAATATATTTTAAGGAAAATTCAAAATATTACAAAATGGGCCAAAGTATAAAATATAGGAACAACTAAATTCCATTATTATAATTTTCCTCAATTTTCATTGAATTACATTAATGTATACATAAAAATTTATGTTTTTAAAACTTCGAAAATTCACTTTTTATAGACAATTTAATATTATTTTTCCTATTTAAGATTATTAAATTAATATATTAAAATTAATTGTGGTTCATTAATTCTTTCCGAATCACATATGATGATTCCTCTTTGACAATAATGTAAATATTTTTTAAATATTTTCAAAAATTCATATTTGAATTTTATGAATTTCCTTGATAAAATTTTATCTTAATTATTGAATATAATTTAAGGACATGATCTAATAATATAAGGTCTGCTGGATATAATTTGACACTCGCCATTTTCTTCTTAATGACGTAAAAAAAAATGCACCAATGTTTGCCGGGAAGAATACAAATCTTGGCAGGCATGTCTGGGATTCTCAAATTGATTTATCTGATTCAAAATAGGAAACAGTTCTAGATTTATTAAATCGATCTGAGGACAAGTAAGAAACACAGCATTAATTTCATATAAAATTTCTTGCCGATGACGTCACATATTTCATTGATAGTGATAGAACTATCAAGCGACCTTATATTATTAGATCATGATTTAAGGATATCCGTCAAAAAATTAATTTTAATTTAGACATTTTGCCAACATTATTATTTTTCTGCGCTATCACTTAAATTTATCTCCTCTTCACATTCGTTTTCAGTGATGAAATATATAATTTATAAGAATATTTTTCAAATCATTTTAAGGATTATTAAAAAGTCTACGCTATTTGCGCTATTTTTTTTAATATACCAAAATTTAAATAATCAAAAAGGGTTACACAAAAAAATTATCCAAAGTTTATTAGTATTATTTTTAATAACCTTTTTATTACCTTAAAATAAAAAAATTTCCCTTTTAGTTAAAAGAAAAAATTTTTTCAACTTAATTTTGTTCGAAAAAAAATTTTTGTGTTCATATATTTTTTTTAATAAACCATTTAGAAATTTTTTTTCTTTCCATTTACCTTCGTGACTTTGCCCATAAGAACCTTTTTTTTCTCTGTTTAAATGTTATTATTGGTTTTTTAATATCCTTTTCCAGTTAACAAAAGTCAACTTTAAGCAATTTCTTTGGTTATGTACTGCTGTACAAGGTTTTTTTTTTTGTTATAGATAAAAAATATATTTAATATTTTTTAAGTTCATTTTTATGTGCCAGTAATGGTAATTTTTATGACTTAACAGCAAAACAGGAAAAAAAAAATTATTGTACAGGAAATTTATGGATTCTAATTTTTTTGAAATAATAAATTTTCGGGCCAGTAAACTTTTTTTTTTTTGCCTTGTATTTTGAATAATTTAATGTTAACCAATGATATACCATTACCACCACCGTCGCCATTATTATTATTATTATTGGAGAAGAAGCAAGAAGATGAAAATTATATAGCATCTGGATTAAAAGTAGGTGATTTACACACATAAAACATAGAAGAAGACGAAAAAAAAAACAATAAGAGTCCAGTAATGTTTTTCTGTTATCGGCAACCGAAAAAAAAAAAAATTTATTTGTTGTAGCGGTTTTATGATCTGTAAAAGTGGAAGGAGATTATTGCGGTTTTTATAGCTTAATTTTTCTGTGCTATTTATACTTTTTTAATGAACTAACGAACAAAAAAATTTAAGTTATATTAATTTATAACAAAAATTATTTTATTTTTATAGTGACGAAATTATAGAGTAAATAATATTTTATGAATCTTACTTAATTACTAAACGAATGGGTCATCAAATTTTTGGTTTACTATAATAATGAAATATTATTAGTGAACTTAGGATGTTTATACACTTCACAAAGTTAAAAAATGTCAATGCAATGATAGACTTGTTAAATTTTTTAACTGAAAATGTAAAATTTAAACAGAAAACGTAAAATTTAAACAGAAAATGTTAAATTTAAACAGAAAGATGTAAAATTTAAACAGAAAAATGTAAAATTTAACAGAAAGATGTAAAATTTAATAGGAAATTGTAAAATTTAATAGAAAGATGTAAAATTTAATAGGAAATTGTAAAATTTAATAGAAAAATGTAAAATTTAAACAGAAAAATGCAAAATTTAACAGAAAGATGTAAAATTTAATAGAAAATTGTAAAATTTAACAGAAAGATGTAAAATTTAATAGGAAATTGTAAAATTTAATAGAAAAATGTAAATTTGAACAGAAAATGTAAAATTTAACAGAAAGATGTAAAATTTAATAGAAAATTGTAAAATTTAAAAACAGAAAAATGTAAAATTTAAACAGAAAACGTAAAATTTAACAGAAAATGCAAATTAAAAAGAAAATTTGGATCACGTAGCCAAAAAAAAAATAAAATAAAATAAAAATAATTTTTGGAAATTTTTCATCTTCTCTTAATAAATTAGGATTACTATACAAATATTTGAGAAGGATAGCAAGAAAAAAAAATAAAGGATTCCACAAAAATTTAATGATTTCTTATTATCAAAAAATTATTGTATAGATTGATAATAATAATAATTTATTTTATTTATTTTTTTGCCAGGTTGGACAAAATGTGAAAATTAACAGAAAATTGAAAAAAAAGTCAAATATTTATCAGGTTAATTTACCTGAAGTTATAATGATGTATAGTGTAGATGAAAGTCGAAGGAAAATTATTATTGTAGTAATCATAAAAATATGATTCAGTGGGAAATATTTGTCTGTCTGTTAATTTTGTTATATGTCTTGTTATTAGTAACATTAAATGGTGGAAAACTTTTTGAGGCCCTCATTCGTCTGTTGAGCCAAGAGATATATGTAATTGCCAGAATATGTTTATAACTGAGAGGATCTGTTTGTCTCATATTTAATGATTGGATAACTCTAATTAATATTAATTGATGAAATTTAACACCTAGAGAATTTTATTAAATTACTGCATAACATTTGAGGTATATTTTCTTTAAATTTGCCAACTGGGCTTTTAGGATTTATTGACAATACTTATTTCAAGAATTGGAAAATGACTTTTTATGATTTTTAAATTCTTACCATAATTTTATGTATGCCAAGAGGATTTTGGTAGTAAAATTATATGATTTACCAAATGTAGGACGTTAGTTTAAAACTTCATAGACGAGAACATGAAATGCTAGAAATAATTAACAAAATATCTGTGTATACATAATTAATTTATAACATTAGTAATTTCAACCATTTTTACTAACTGAAACTGCAGACATTTTTGATATTATGATTTGTTAATCCATATTTTTCTATAGATTACTTTAGGTCAAACCAAAAAATGTGACTTTAAAAAGAGAAAAAATTTAAAAACGTGACAAAATTGTTAGCCAAGAAAAATACAATAAAAATAACTACTATCAGATATAAAAATATTATTTATTTGTTTTGTATAGATACTTCGAAATGCAATTTGGAGAATTTTACTCCCCAAAAAAAAAAAATTTTCCTTCCATTATTGAATTGGATGAAAATCTATAAAAATTCTTTTCAAAACATTTTTTTTTTTATATAAAATTTGATTCTTTTTTTAAAAGAGATTTTGAATCAACAACGACACAAAAAAAAGAGGATATTATAGGAGATTTTTGTTTTCATAGATCACTGATTCTTCTATAACTAACCAAGTGGATAAAGTGAAATGTGACCTTATAGTTATTTTCGGGGTAACAAAAATATATAAATTTTATAGGAAATCATTTTTTTTGTTATATAAACAAAAAAAAGCAAATAAAAAAAAGTTGATTTTGAAAAGCTGATTTTGGTCTAATAATTGAAAATGACGACGTGATTTTTAAGTTGAAATTTATATAGGCTTTTCATTTTTTGATGTAATGAAGTTTTTTGGTATATTAATACAATATTATGGAGTAGTTTTTATTTGGAAGTTGTTGAAAATTTAATCATAAATTGTACGTGGTAGAAATATTAAAAAAAAAAAAAAAATGATTTTTAATTTTGAAGGAATTCAATTTTTTTTAGATTCTGTTAATGTTTTTTCGATCTGTCTGTTTGTCTGTTGTCTAAAATTTGACTAAAGATTCTTTAAAAAAAATTTAATTGTATAGTTGTGGAAAATGGAAAATTACGAAATTAAATGAATACGTCAAAGAATTTTAAATTTTCTTTTGACATATTTTTTATTATACAATTTAAATTTCACGACTTCTGATTTGGTATCAAACTTGTCTAAAATTATGTGTACAAAAGGCAACCAAAAATTACAGATTGTTACAATGCATGTTCTCTGATATTTTTCACTATTATAAATGAACTCATAATTTACTAACCAATCTAAAATTATTATATGTATGTATTACAATTATATGAAAAATCTTTAAAATATTATTTCAAAAAATATCTTTTAAATTAACATTTTTATATCTCCAATTTTTAGTAGTTAACTTTGATTTTTCATCATAAATTTTGCAATGTAAAATATAATTTACTATTTTTTTCCTAAAAAATGTAATATTTTTATTGGTATTTGTTAATTAAATAATGTAAATACCAAATTTTATGGTGTAAAATATAAATTTTGTCAATAAAAAAAATTTTTTTTGATTCAAATTTTTATCAAGTTTTATCAAATATTTGCAAAATTTAATTTACAAAATTTTTTTCAAGTATTTAATTACAATTTCCAAAAAATTCTGAAAATATATGATTTCAATTTATGTAAATTTTGAATATTCCTTAATTATACTTTTGGTTAACATAAAATAATAATTAAATAATATATTTTCTTAGTTATGTTGTCAGTGATATTATTCTTAAAATTGCATAATTTTTACATAAATTTTATGTGTTTCTTTCATAAAATTTAATGCAAACAAAAAAAGAAGATTTTTTTTTGTTGTAATATTTAATAATTGAAAAAGAAAACATATTCTCTCTTTTCGGTATTACATAAATATACATACATATAGCAATATCTTTTTGAAATTTTATGTTGTACCTCAATTTGCATACCTATTATTCACAGAATTTCTATATATACATATTTTCTATATATATATATACAGAATTTCTTTGAATATTATCATCATCATAATCCCGAATATCCTTAATATCCTGTATATATAAAATATCATTTTCATATTAAATTAGTCAATTTTTTTTATGTAAAAAATTTCAATAATTTTTTTTTTGTATTTCATTTTCCCAATAATTATTAATTATATATTAAAACAATGATTATGTAATTCAATTTGAAAAATGATTAAAATTATTCAAAAATATTTCAATTATAATTTAATTTACAAAAAAAAAAATTGATAAATTAATTAGAAAAATTATTTAAATGATTTAAAAAATTGTATAGTCACAAAAAATTGGTTCACAATTTGACAAAATTTGTATCTAATTTAATCTGAAAATTCGAATTGGTATACTATACTTAAAACTATGGTATATTATGATATAAAATTCTAAAAAAAAAGAAAAAGAAAATATGAATATTTATGAAAGAGGAGTTTTCCCACCAGAAATCTTTTATATAATATAATTTACCAGATAAAATTTTTCCGGAAGTATAAATGAGAAGCAAAAAAAAAAAAATAAAAACGAAGCTTTCATTTCCAGATTTGTTCATAAAACATTTTCGTTTTTTTTTTTTTTATATTATATTTAAATTATAAAATGGCTAAAAATTTTACCCAAAAAAAAAAAACAACAAAAACAGAAAAAGAAAATTCAATTAACTTGTAAAAAGATTTGTAAAAAGAGAAAATTTATATAAATATTCTATGTTTGTTGAATTAATTGTTATAATGTTGAGTGGTACATAAAAAAAAAAATCTTAAATTAAAGATTTCAATTCAAAATTTTCAACATTTTATAATTTAAATTTTGAAAACTTGGTGAAAAAAATTTCCTATATTTTCATACTATCATTATTTAAATATGAAATTCAATTATATAAATTTAATGTGAATATAAAGGCAATATAATAATTATTGTTACAATTTAATTTTTGATTATATATAAACTATAAAATTTAGTTAAGTGACCAATAATTTTAGTTATTGTTATAATAATTATAATTCAATTATTATTTATAGAAAATTACAAGGAAATTGTTTATTATGTATATTATGATTATTATAATTGTTCAATTAACTGGAGGAGTAATTAAATTTTTCTATATATAAAAGGATATTTTATGGTTAATTTATATTGAGTCGGAAAATATAAGTTTCAATAATTAAAATTTTCAATAAGCACTAAATAGATATTATGAAAATTTAAATTTATAGTCAATAGTTTGATGATTAAATATCATAGAACTACATCGATTCTCCGGGCCGGAAATTGAATGTACGACCTTCTGCAACGCAGCTATATAGTACACAACAGACTAAGGCACACCACGCTCAGAAAGTCATACTAGTACAATGGTAAATTGAAAGTCCTACTATGTTGTAAATGGTAAATTAAATTCTAAGACAAGTATTTCTTCATATCTCTGGTAGTAATAGAAGACTTTTCTAGCATCTGAGCTAATATTATTAGTTATACAAGCAGCAAGTAGCTAACTCTAAATTCACCATTTACTCTATAGTATACCAAAATTAAATACTAAAATTAAATATTTATTAATCTTTATTGATTAAATTTTCAAAAATAAATTTATCGTATTTCTTCGAAAAATTATTCTTCTATTTTTATATAATATTAATTTTATGCTAATTTATATATATTTTTGTATATATCGAAAAATATTTAATATTAATAATTAAGAAAACATTATAAATAATTTAAATGGAAATATATTTTGTTATTCAACACTGAACTAAATTAATTCCCTTTCACTCTATGTAATATTTATTAGTGATTTATTAATATTATATTATTTTTACTTTCCGGCAAAATAGCAATAAATTTTCTAAATATATTTTTGTTAACATATAAAAATTTTTTTTGTAATAAATATTCATGAATTAATTGTTACACTTGTGGATTTTTTATCATCGCATTAGAGTGGAGGTGGAGTGTATTTTTGTTCCATTGGAAATTAAAGAAAGAATTTTCATTTTCATACCTTCATAAATTATGGATATAATATATTCATACATATAACACATATATATCCTTTTTTAACAGAGGATGATGATGATAACTAGAGTGTTGTTTTAATATTTTAAGTTAAACGAATCGAAAAGTTTATTAGATTTTTTTATTATTTTTTGTGTTTTGATTTAAGTAGAGTAAAAATTTTTCTGAATGTTAAATTGGGAATTTTCTAATTAAAAATACAAATTAAATCAAATAGAAGATAGTGATTAAAATTTATATACCATAATTAAATTTAATTGTAATAATGTTAATTGTATCAACTGAAAAAATATTTAACTTACTTTAGGGGATAATTTTAAAATCAAATAATTATAAATTTTGCAATTTTAATCATTTTAATTTTCCAAAAATTACAAAATTTTAATAATATTAATTTCTAAAACTTATTTTTATATAAAAATTTAATTATTTAATTTTTATATAACATTGGAAATTTGTATTTCGACCAATAACTTACTGTTTTATGTTTTATATATTAAATTAAATTTATTTTTTTTTGGCAAATTTCCAAGATACTTAAATTATAATAAAATTTACAAGCTGTTATATAATGTTTAAAACCCTAGACTACATTTTCATGTAGAAAATAATATTAAAAAAACTGAATTTTACATTAAATTATACTATGAAGTTTCATTCTGGTGTACATATAGAAATTGACCTTATGGAAATCGAAACGAAAAAAAAAACCATATGCTGAAATATCCTATTAAATAATCATATTATAGGAGATCAACAAAACTTGAATATATTATAGAATTTTCAATATATTTTATTACACAGAGAAAACGAAATTATTTTAAAAGAAATTTATCCACTCTTGAAAATATTATAATCAATTTTCTTCATGAAGATATTTTTTGTACTTTGAATTTATTTTTAAAGCTTGACAAGTTCACATAAATAAACAAAATTTATTAAATTTACAAATTATAATAATTTTAATTAACTAATTTAGGAAAAACTTTTGTCACTATGGGGAATTTTCAATTAAAATTTAAATTGTTACATGAACTCTCTGAATAATATATATACAATTTCTTACATGAGAAAAGTTAAGATAAATTTATACAAGTATATAACTAAAGAATTCAAAATAAGATTTGGTATAATATTAAAATTTTGATATTTCCATTTACCTCAGATATTACAATAAATTTATGAAATTATATCATATAAAATTTGTTACAAAAATTTTCATAATTTAATCTATTTTATTTTACTAAATTTTTGCATCTCAAATTTACAATTTTCATTTTAATACTCTTGTCATTTATACATAAACAAACTATGCTTATGTATAACAAACCATTCATTATTTTATTATGCAATTTTGTATTTTATTACCTTGTCACCTAATTAAAATTTATTTAATTTCTTGTGTTTTTTGTTGTAAAATGTCACTAAAAAAAGCGAAAATGACAAATTTTTATTATGCAAAATGATTGAAGGTATTATCCATGGGCCTTTAAATGTTTCCCATGTTATGTATTTAAATTTTATAATGTTTATGTTTACGTTTATATATGATTGACAGCATAAATGTTATCAATAATTTATATTTTAATTTATTACACACATAAATGAAATGAGAGAAAATTCATTATATAATTTTTGTAGTGAAAATTGTGTAAAATAATGTGAAATTTTTTGAAAAAAATTAAAGTAAAAAATAAATGATGTCAATAAATTATGAATTGTTGTGATATGATCTAATTTCAACGTATTTTTTTTTTTTGGATTCAATTAAAAAAGTTTAATGATTATTTTTTTTGGTATACAAAAAAAAAAATGTAAATTACTTTTTTTGATTTTAATGACAAATTTTGTGCTCTGTAATAAAATGCATTCTGCAATTTCTAACAACAATTTTTATATAAATTAAAGTTTTGTATACCAATTTTTTTATAAATTTATTCTATAAGGATAAAGATATTATACACATGTAATGCATAAATTTGTAGAATATTGGATAGATAGCTTAAGTTTTACCCATGTATATTCATGAGTTTTGAATATTTTTTACTATCAAAAATAGAAAAATAAACATTTTTTTATAGTAGTATTAAGTAAGAACGATTTAACTGAAAATGTTACCATAGTCAATGTATATAATATATAATATGAAAATATTGATGTGATTTACATGGTAATATACAGGAGATTAAAGAGATTTAATTTGACTTCTTTAGTTTAGGTCAGGGAGAACATTATTATTCACAAACTTTTCGATTTTGTATATAATTTTTAGAATTTATATTTTACTTAGTTGTTTATTTTGTTGTTAAAGAGATTTACAACACAAAAAAAATTCCTAAAATTACTTATTTATAAAAATTAGATTAAATTTAAATTTTCGTCATCAATTTAATCTAAATCCTTAAAAACATTGATTTATGTATTTAAATGACGATAAAATAATATCTAAAATAAATCAATTTGTGGTAATTTATCAAAATGGAAAATTTGTATAAGGTATTTTATTAATCCTTGATAAGACTTAAAAATATCCTGAAGGGAAATTAATTTTTTTTAGAATAATACTAAGAGCTTTTCTTAGTCGTTAATCAAAAAATTCAAAAATTATAGAATTTAAATTTTTTGATTTGGTTTTAAATGATTTAACACTAAATTTAGTGAAAAAGCAAGTAATTGTTTTAAAAGTTTTGGAAGTATATATGTAAAATTATGGCCTTTTTATTTAAGTTATAATATTTTAGAATTTAGCTTTTAAAATTTTATGGAAAACTCTATTTTTTATGCAATTTTTCTTCTTTTTTATATCTTTTTAATGAATTGTTATAATTTTGTTACTGGAGTCCTTCTCCTTTTGCTTACTATTAAACTTCTTTGGATTTCTTTAATTTTCACTAAAATTTTGGTTAAATCCAATTATAACTGCGAATAACATGTCCAATCTAACCAAACATAATTTAAAATATAATTCAATTTCTAAACTATAAAAAATATAAGTTACATTTTTAATCTGATGACAATTTCTGTAATGTCCTGAAAATTTCCTGTAAAATCTATATAGAAATTTTCTAATCATTAACAGAGTTTTTCTTTAAAAACAACTCATAAATGATTTTGAATAGCTAAATTCCTCGAATATTAATTTGACATTTTTTACAAAATAAGCAATAAAAAAATTCATAAATTTTTCGAAATAATTTATGTATAAAATTTTTATGTAATGCAATTTTAAATTTTTTATCGTCTCAAATTTTTATATATGCATTTTTCAAAGAAATTAAAGAAGATATTTTCCTTTTTATTATGTGCTTAATTTTTAAATTTTAATTTTTGACTTTATTTAAATACAAAAAAAAAAAAAACAATCTGTTTTTCAAATGGGAAAACTAAAGAAGAGAACACATTAAAGTCAAAGTCAAAGGAAGAAGAAAACAAAAAACAAAACAAAAAGATATACTGATAAATGTAAAGAAATTTTAATTTTCTTGTTCTGATCTTCTCAATTGTAGAAAATGCTTTATAGAACTGAGAGATGCATATTAGAATTTCTTTAGTTTTAAAGAAATGAAAATGAAAAATTCTTAGGAAGATGAATAAAATTTTACAATTTAAAATTATATATAAGATAAAAATATCCTTATCATAGTTTGCTGGTATACTAAATTACTTTTGTGTCAAGAATGTTTTTTTACTTTTCTAAATAAATAATTGTAGATAGTTGAAATTGTGTCCTTTCGATTCGGATGGATTCAATTTAGTTTGACTGGTTTTAAAATACTATGTAGATATTTTTGCAAAATTTCATCTATTATTAAACTATATATTTAAAAGGAAACTAAAATATTTTCATTATATGGTACGCCAAAATTTAGTCCTTTTTACGTTTCAAATTAGTCTTTTAAGAAATTCAAACATTTTTTCAAGTCAAAATTTTGAAAACTATTATTCGTCGTCTGTTTAATTAACAGATTTAATAATTACACCTCTCCCTAATACAGGACGTACGGCGTATAGCGTCTGGCAAAATCATTTTATTTTGTATGAGAGCTCCCGAAATACGCGGCGTACGAACGCCGATAATTGGAATTTCCAATTTTTACGGGCGTATTAAGTACTACAAACAGTTTTGACGTTTTATTTCGGGAGCTCTCATACAAAATAAAACGATTTTGACAGACACTATACGCCGTACGTCCTGTATTAGGGAGAGGTGTTAAACAGATTTTAAATCAATAATTATCAATTTTATTGATTAATAATAATAATTAAATAGATTTTTTTATACTATATCCTTTTAATTATTAAATTGTAATATGTATATACTAAAAGGATGAATTTGAATCTTATTTGATTTTGGACAAAAAGACGAATATTATATTTTGTCAATTACGAATTTAATTTATGTAAAAAGACCAATTTAACATCTAAAAGGACTTATTTTGGCTTGTCAATTTTATGTATTGAACATAATATATAAATAAACTATAGCTGAAGTAATACAAAATCTTGTTAAATTGTTATATTATTTTTCTTTATAAAGAAAAATTCCATTTTCTTTAAAATATTGAAAAAGATTATAAAAGTTTAACTGTAGTAAAAGAAATATATATAAATTATATTCGACACAGTTTTTCTTCTTCATCTACTGAAAAAACATAACAAAATATACAATATTTTTATTTATAGTAGAAATTAAAAATAAATAAATAAATAAGGATAAAGCTTTAAACTACTTTCGAAAATTTTAGTATTAAGTTAAAAGGTAAAGAAGAAGTTGCAAAATATTATTTTGTAGAAATATTTAAAATTAAATTCTTGCATTTTATAAATAAAAGTATATGTAGATTTTTTTTTGTTTAGTTTCTTAGATTAAGATTATAAATTTGTTATACTAAAATTTAAATCTTTTTACTTTACAGATTTATATATATAAGTAAAATTCTTCTTATAGTTTAGTTTGGATTTGGAAATGTATATTACATTTAAATTTCAATTAAAATATTTCAAAATTCAAATGATTTAAGAATGATTTAAAGATGATTTACAAGAAAATATTATAAAAGAATTTACGCTAGTTTTCGGCAAAAGGAATTAATTGAATATTTTGATCACAGTAAAATCTATAGAGGACCATTTAGGAATTTATATCTTGGCTACACGAAAGAATGATCTATAATAAACTTAGAAAAATAGAAAATTGAATAATCCAATTTCGAAGCTATAAAAATCAATTTTATTCGATAACTTTTGAAAATTTAAAAAGGATACTATGCTAAAAAACTTTTTACTAATTTTATTTTGGACAAAATTTTGCTACAAAAAAATTCTAAGTACACAATTTAAATTAGATTTAAATTGCATATATTTTTATTTCTCTGTAAAATTGAATAAATTTCTTCTTTTTGATATTTTACATCAAAAGTTTTAAAGGCTTTCGAAATTTACTCGATATAGAAAAATACGTTTTAATATTTTAGGAATTTTTAGAATCAGTGAACTGAATTCAATATATACTCAAAAATTCTATATTAAAACATTTCATTTCCAGATTAAATTTAACGTTTTGTAAATTTAATACAAGTATAGGAAAATTTTTACTGGAATGTATAAGAACAGATTATGGCAGATTTCGTTAAAAAGCAACAAAGGCGACCAGTCAGCACCGATATAAATAATGGCAACCAAAAGCGACCAACACTAACGTTATATTTGGTCCTTTAAAAAATATTAAAATTATTCAACAAATTCTGTAAAGTTTCATAGCTCATAATTTTTGATAATAGAAAAGCATAATTTTATGATTACAAAAAAATGTTGCAATTCAATCTGAAAATTACATTTTATTTTTGTATAAATTTTGTCAAAAAACAAAATTTAATTTACCATTAATGCGAATTTTAAAGGAAAATGTCCTTAAACATATATGTATATTAACGAAACTTTTTTCAGTAAATAATTTTCATCATCAGAATTTCTAATAAATTATTTAAATTTTTACCTTTAAAAACTTATTACTCTAGGTTTTTTTTTCTTAAACTATATTACGTTAAATTACGTAGTTTAAAATTTACGTTCTATGCGCTTTTAAAATAAATAAAAAAAAAAAATTGTATATGGTTGATTAATTTTAAGTAGAAAAATATTTATATATTATTTTGCCTATAAAACTTTAATATCATCATAATATGATGCTCCTTTATTTTGAAAGGGAAAAAGGACTTTATATGTAAAAAAAAACATATACTGCATACTATGTTTTTACTTTATGATCCATACTGTGATTTTTGTTTATTACATTATATTCATTTATTATCCTGTTTTGTTTACTATATATATATCATGAAAATGTTATAGGATATATTATCAAAACAAAAAAAGGACTCTCAGCTAAATGTTTATACAATATGAACAAAATATATACCTATCTATATGTGAACATATTATATTATGTACTCCAATGTAATGGATAATGTTGTAAAATAAATAGGGTGATAACGAAAAGAAAATATTGTTATATTATTATTATTATTATTTTTATTATGAGTATTTCTCTCTTTAGATAATTTTACAGAAAAAAAAACGTGACATTTTTGTGTCCTTACCATGGATGCACTCAATTATATTTTCTTCTCATCGTTGTTTTCTTCTTCTGTTGTTTTATATTACGAAAGTTATTATAGAGAATTTATAATAATATAAAAGAATGAAGAATAATAATATTTTTTTTTTTATATTCATTTAAAAGTTCCCACTGGGTTTTGAGATAAATCTGGGGATTCATAAATATACAAGATTTTCCTGTAATATATGGAATATATATGACAACAAAATGTTAGAAAAAATTTTTTAGCTATAAAATTATTTTTTAATGATTTATTAATTTTTTTGTGAGATTTTTCATAAAAATGATAAATTCAAAAATTATTATTATTATTTGAATTTCTTTATTAATTTTTTCTTGGAGAAAACTATCAAATATATTTTGTTGCTAATAGTCGTAAGATTTTAGTCCAAAAATTTAACAGATTTCCACAAATGTAAGACCAGAATATTTAACAGATTTTTGAAATTTCTATTAAGTTTATTCAAATGTACCAAGATTACATTTAATTTACTTGAAAATTGTAATGAGTTTTGATGACTTTTTTTAGAGATTTTCAAAAATTTTACATAACTAAAGTTAAAGGTAAAGTTTAAGCCAACTTTAATGTGTTATACCACTTCCATTAATGTAATTCAAAGTAATTTATTGACACAATTATAAAATTTATATAAATATTGGAGAACCATGTGAATCAAAATAGCAAATTAAATAACAGTTTACATATTAGAAGTGTTGCTGATAAATAAAGGTCCAATAATAAATGTAATGTAAATTTGTCTTTTAAATTTATGTAATCATAATGTTCGTAATTTACTTCATTTATCTGTAAAGTTACTTCATTTACTGATACGAAATATTACCCAAAAATACACTAATATCCATCCTTTATATACATATGCACTGATTTCATTAAATTCATCTCCTATATTCATAATAACAAAAATATTATGTCCTTAAACCAATTTAATAAAATAAAAAAAAAAAAGCAAAATTGTCACTAAAAATAAGAAATAATATAAAATTAACGCATTATAATAAAATCTTAAACATTTTATTATAAAAAAAAAATTGGAAAGAAAAGTCGACAAAGTCTTTTGCATTCCTGACAGGATAATGTCTTTATCGATCATATAGTCAACAAAATTATTATATAGAAATACTCATTTTCTGAGAAGATGCGTACATGAATATCAATGATTTTGCTGTGTTCCATTTTTCTCATTCCTTTATCCTTTTTTTTTTTTTCAAAATCACTTCAGAATTTTTTTTTGTCTTTTTTCTGTGTGCCATCTTTTTTTTTTTTGTGTTGCGTTAAAAGGTTTTTTTTTTTCCTTCTTCTCTTTTCTTACACTTTTTTGTTTTGTTTTGTTATCTGAAGGAGCGGCGCTAACTCAATCGAATAATTATCCTAAAAGCTTTAAGGATTCAGAGTTGTTAAATTTCTTTTTTTGTAGAACTTTTATGCTATTTTTTTTTTGCGAAAATATTATAGAAAAAATATTTATAGGAAAAGATGAAGAAGGAACATATATATAATATAACACTTGAAGATAATAGGATAATGTTCTCATTAGATAGTTAATTGGAATTTTCGAAGAAGAAGGCGAAGAAAACAACAAAAAAAAAACGTATATAATATATTTTTAGTTGTACGTATTTTATATCTGTATTAAAATATATTTTTTTTTTTGTCATTTGGTTGGTTTTATTGTATAGCAGGAGCAGAGAATCCTTAGGCAATTTTGATGAGGTGTTAGTAAAGTTATATTGCTGAGATGAATTTTTTATTATTATTCAAAACATAAATGTATATAGGATAGAAAGAGGCGCTATGATGACTATAAAGTAATATACATAAATTAGAATCATGGTAAGAATTTTTGATTTATATTATTTAATATTTATTTGAAAAAAAAAAAATATTTATTTGTTTTATAAAAAACATCTAAAAACTATTTGCAGAATTTTATTTTTTGATATTAGAAATTATTAAAAATTTATTTTATTCAAAATTATTTTCAATTTAATATGTGAAGAAATTGTTTATATTTGAAAGTAATCAATCGACGTCCTTGTCTCTGACTTGTTAGTGTTGGAAAATGAATGAACGTCCTTGTCTCAATGGACCTCAATGGACCTCAATGGTCGTCCTTGTCTCTGGACTGTTAATGTTGGAAAATTAATGCACGTCCTTGTGTCAATGGACCTCAATGGATGACGGCCTTGTCTCTGAACTGTTAGTGTTGACAAGTCAATGCTCGTTCTTGTCTCAATGGAACTCAATGGACGACGTCCTTGTCTCTGACTTGTTAGTGTTGAAAAATGAATGGATTTCCTTGTCTCAATGGACCTAAATGGACGACGTCCTTGTCTCTGGATTCTGTTAATGTTGAAAAATAAAGTAACTATTAACTAAAGTGATACTTGGATTGGTAATACTATTCTTCTTGGTAGTAAATAGTTGGAAGAATTGGAATTTTCTACAAATTATAATTAATTATTTATCTAACAACACCAATTCAATCTTTTTCCGGGAACAGTTTTTTAAATATATTACTACAAAAGTCTTGAATGTAATACTATACGTTAATCTCTTCTGTAATATTATTTTTTAAGTAACACATTAAATTGGTTTTCGTCATTAATGCAATAAAAATATTTTAACTTATCATAAATAATTTAATATTTAGGTCATAGATCCAATTTTAATCTCTTTATATTTAATAGAAAAATATGAAATTACCTTATATCTTATATATCGACTTTCCTCACTAAATTATAATTCAATTTTATTAACTAAACGATTTTATTTTATATATTTTTTTCTGTAAAAAAAAAGTAATAAAAATTTTAAATATTTTACTAGACATATAAATTTATAATATTGCAATTATATGTTACATACATTTTTTTTATTGAGAAATTATTTACTCATGGGAAATTATAATGCGCGTCAAAAACATTTTTTTTAATATATTTTTATAGAAAAAGGACATTTACACCAATTTTGTTGATGTACAAAAATGATATAAAAAAAAGATAGAAAACAAAAAATTGAGTTGATAATCATAATAATTATTACAGTATGTCCCCAAAAATTTAGTATACCATAACAAATTTTTGCAATAAGAATTTTTGAACTTATAACTATTTAAATTTTAATTGTGTTTCTCCTCACTGTCAGAAATTTGTGACTAAGAAATATGCCACTAAATTTTTTCCTAAGTCTTGTGGAACTTAATTATTCCATTTTCAATTTGTGAAAATTGTCAAACTTGTTGCGTGAAGTGGGGAAAAATATATTCGAAGTCCATACACGAAGCAAATTAAAAATTATTTCATATTTTTTTAAGAGATATCACAGCAAAAAATCGAACACTCTGTAGCATATTTTCGATTTATTCGAAGTTTAATTAAACAAAAATATCCTTAGAGGTTTTATATATTCACCAGTGGTATTAGTTTTCATATATTCATGATATTTGGTATATACAAAATGCTATTAAATAAAGTAATTTTTTTTTCCAAACTTTTAAATGCAATAAATAATAATTTTATGATTATATAAAAAAAAATTTTTGTTATTATGATTAAAATATAAATTAATATTGTATAACAATTTGTTAACAAAATTTGTGTTATACAAAATTTATATAATAATTAAATTCAATATAAAATTTTTAAAAATTTTATATAAATTAAAGTTAAAAATTTTACAATAATTTTTTTTCCATTTTTTATTATAAAATTATTTCATTTACCAAAAAACAAAATTTCTCACAAAATAGAGAAAAATCGATAATAAATTAATTAAAATGATCCTAAAATGTTATATTACTAAAAAAAAATAATGTTTAGATTGATTTGATGTTTGAAGTTGAAGTATTTATACATAAATATCCTTCTATATATCCTTTCTATATACTATTATGTGCACAGACTTACAAAAACATTGAAAATCAAAGTAATTAAAATTATAATAGTCGTTTTTGGACATTCTTAAATAATTAATAGATTTTTAATTACATTATAATACAGTTTGTTTTATGTTGCCGCAAAATTATGGCAAATTTTATGTATTTATATGTATACATAGAATAAATAATTTTAATGTAATTTAAAATGTTCTCTTTAAAATTATAGAAATGTTTTAATTTCAAATATTTTATAGATATAATTTATTTGAATATTCATAGTAGTAAAATATATACATAAAAAAGTGAACTCAATTAATATTTCATTATAGGAAAATTTTATAATTAATATATAGGAAAGTAAAATTTTCAATGGAAACGGTTTGAATTTTTGTCAATTATGGAGAAATGATGAAAATATGATCATATTCATTGGAACTGTTTAAAAACATTATTAAGAATATTCAAGCAAGATAATTAATGGTCTTGTTTGTCCAGAAAATAATATTGAAGATGAATTTGAAAGGAAAATATTTTAATGTTTTTCGTAGAAGAAATAAGTCTCTGTTTCAGATGAACTATAGTCAAAACTGCATCACTGGGAAGAGCTTCGATTGTATCCAAGCCAAAATTTACTAGATTTATATTTGTAGCAATATCAAAATTACCAATATTTCCCAATTTAATATCATAGGACCACACGTAGACGTAGTGCCTTTTAAAAATTCATCATTAATTTAAATAAAATCGTTTCCATAACTATTCAATTTGGAATACGAAATATTGTTAACCTCCCATAAAATTATCACAAATTCTATGCAATAAAATTTATCGAAAACGTTTATTTATATAATTACAAAATTCGCAAAATATCGTGAATTTTAAAACATCTATACTAAAAGAATTTTAAATTAGAAAATGTTTTAAATTAACATTTTACTTTATACAATTTTTAATTAAATTATCAATCAAAATTGATGATTTTTTATACATTATAAAATTTTTGTTAATTTAAAATGTCAATTAAAAAAGTAAATTTGATTTATCTTTTATAAAAAAGAATATTTAGGAAAGTATTTATGAAAAATATGAAATACCGTATATAAATTTATCTGTCGAAATATTTAAAATCTCATAAACAAATATTTTTTACAAAATTTTTTATGAAATTATCACAATAATTTAATCTCTGGTAGCTGAAAAAAAAAAATCACAAATTGTAATAAATATTTTTGATTATTTTTTTTTATATACAAATAAAAAGGATAATAAATAAAATCCAAATGAAAATTTGTCCCAATATTTTTGGAAAAATGAAATACAGAGAAAAAATCTACTAAAAAAAAATATTTCACAAAAAATTTTTTTGAATTTTTATGGTTCCCGTGATGAAAATTTTCACTGTTTTCCGTTTTGATAAATCTAGATTGGTTTACATAAATACATTTATTTAGCATGTCCTTTTTTCTATATATATTTTATATTATATTTTTTGTGATTATATTTTGTTGAACGATGATTTATTAAATTTGATATAAAAAAAAATTACTAATACGAAAGTTTTTTTTTACAGAAAATTTCATATAGTAATAAATTTTTTGTTTTTAGTTAACTTACAAATAAAATATTTTCCTTAAAATGAAGAAAATGTCGTTTTTTTTTTTTAGAATGTTTTCTTCATTTTAAAATTATACCCTTAAGAGCAATTTGATATCCTGTTCATATAATTTTATATATATATATATAAATATTTTATAGTAATAATAAAAGTTCAAAAATTGCAATATTAGAAGAGAAAAAATATATATTATATTTCCTGTGTTGTTGCTGAAATTTTAACTTCATTTACAAAATTCTTCTGTGTACATTACGTGGGACAAAAGATGAAATTAAAACATCTTATTGTATATATAGTAAAAGTCAATAGACATTAATGAGTTTCCGATGTTGATCACATAAATTATAATGACTAAAAAACAGTATTTTGCAACAAAAATATTCTAATTCAAAAGTTCTGCAATAATTTTTTTAACCAATAATTTTACATTTTAATTTTCAATAATATTTTTATAATATTATAAAATTTATTTGAAAAATATATTTTTAATAATTTCATTTGATATTAAATAAATAATCGGTAACTAAAAAAATAATTTAGATATAATTTTTGTATAAGTTTGAAACGTGATAATAAACTTTCTTTGTTCAACATTAGTGTACGATAAAAAAGGAGTCTTGTATCCTCGTTACTATATATATATATATATACATTTTTCATACATAAATATATAGATTATGTCCTTGTATTATGCAGAGCAAGCAACTAAATTTACGGTCAGACTTTCTACGACAAATTATTTTCCATTTTTTTTTTTTGCAAAAAGTTTTTTTTTAGAGACATAATGGCAACATATACGAGTATAGATAGAGTATTAGTGCACCTACATAATTTTAAATTAAAAATATATTATATATAATTATTTAGACTAGTTTTACATTGTCAATTTTTCCATTACTTTATAACTCAATCGAACAGAACAGAAATATAAATTATGTCGAATGAAAAAAATTCGACATTTTATCTCAATTTGTCGCACACTTTCTAACTGATATATAAGAAACATTAAAATAAATAAATTAAACTATATTCCTTGATATTACAAACAGGATGCGCAGAGGTCCCCATTGAGAAAATCTCAGTCCACCAAAAAAAGGATGTCCTTTAAATATTGAATTCGAAATGTTGAAAGAAAATGTTAACAATGTAAAAGTTAAGTGATATACAAATAAATTTATAAAATATACAAAAAGAAATGAATCGAGTAAAAAAAAAATTAGATACTTTTTGTTGGTGAACAGAGATTTTTTTTTTTTTTTTTGTAAAATTTACTATATTTCTAAATTAGAGAATATAAAAATTATATGCAGTTTGTCCCAAGGATAAAATAATTAACTATTACTTTTGGAATTACAAAATTTTTTTATCAAAATAAATTTAAGTCTAATTTAAATTTCATTTAAATTGAATTGAAATTTAAAAATTATTATTTCAGTAAATTTACCAAATTATCATAATAATTTAAATTTCTGCCAGAAACTATATTTAATAAAAAATTTTGTCTCTACACATTTAATATCCAAAAGATCAAAATCATTATTAAATTTTAGTCATTTATTATAAAAGGATATTTTAATCATTATATTAAAAAAAAAAAAGAAGAATAAACTGAAGATGAAAGGCATGGGAAATATGACATTGTGTTGTAATAAGATTTTATATACTTGGTCCTTGGAAGTCTCTTCTTATAATAATATTATATAAAATTAAGAAATGGTAATTGAATTTTATATATCTTATAACGACTATTTTTCAAATGGATAAAAGGATATCCTTCTTTAAATATACACATATAATTTCTCTACTAATATTTCTGGTTCAAGGAAATCTAATTTTTTTTAATATATTGATGTTTATCTCTTCTATATATTATTATTATTAAAAAGGATATATGCGAAAAATATTAAATGGAAAATATGTTTATTATATATAAATTTCGATAGATTAAATGAAAGAGAAACTATAAAATTAAATTAGCTCTTGACAACAACAAAAAAAACAAATCCACAGATACGAGTATGAAAAGCATTGGGCTTTTCCGTTTTTGAATGTAACGTAGTAGGAAATTTCTATCTGTATAGAGTAGCAGTCAATATGTTTTCGAGGAAAGCTATACTAAACGAAAAAATTGTTGTTAAATTTAGTCCTGTTTTTAGGTATAGTTGATATAATATCATAAAAAATTATTATGTTGTTTTCCATTTTTGATCAACTTTTTTTATGTTTAATGTCGAAAAATTAAATTAAAAACTTTATATATATCTCTAGGATTAAACTATATATATATAGGTACATGTGCTGAATATGGAGGGCAATATAAGTATTTTGACAATTTGAATATTTACAGAATTCAGAATGCTCCAGCTTACTTCCTAAATTTATTAACTTTCTATTAAAAAATTGGCCTTAAAGTATGCTTTTAGATATAAATAATATTGTTTCGACTACCATCTAAAAGCATACTTTCAGGCAAATTTTTTAATAGAAAGTAGATTTACATTCTGAATCTAGTAGGATATATAGATTGCTAATAATCTATGATTAACACGTTGACGGGCACAAAAAACATCACGTGATTCAGCTAAAGCTGAAACAGAAGATCACATGATCGGTCCACTGCAATTGCAGTAGGTGTCCGCGAACGTGTTAATTAAAATACTCTAAAAGTCTAAAGTAATCATTTGCAGTGGTAAAGAAGAAGTAAAAAAAAATGGCGAAATGAATAAGAAATATTCCTGAATTCTTATCCCAACAACTAATAGGTACAAAGAAAAAAAATGTTGGAAAACAACAAGCAACATGTTATAGAATGTAATATCACATCCCATTACAAAATATTTTTCTAATATCGTTTTGTTTGCAGTGCGACATCTTAATTTTCTAGTATCTATGTTGTTATATGTTTATCTAACCAACGTTATATAGATATATTATATATTTGTCTCTGTACCAATACCAATTAATCAAACAAAACTCAATAAATTGGTTCATGCATCATAGTACATGCTTCAAATTACACTTTTAGTGACCAACATATAAAGTCTAACAAAAAAAAGTTTGGTATCTAAAATTAAAAATCGAAAAAATCACCATAAAAGGGTGCAATTTTTATATTCGATTTCCTGTGTAATTACAGATGAAAATCAAAAGTCAAATATATGAGTTTCCTATATTTCCATTTACATTATGGTTATGTATATATTCCATCATTGATTCATCGATATCATGTATACTTTAGTTGTTCTGTCTGTTGTATATTATGTTTTTTTAATCATGGTTAAATATTTTGTATACCAGAGAAGCTATTAGACATTGTATATCATAAAATATAACATCAGAATGATGTAGAAAAGCTGTGAGTTTTTCATTGATTTTTTTTTGTGCATTGAGAGATTTTCAGGTGTTTTCAATTGTGTATCCTCTCATGATTTAAATTATTATATAATTGAATATTTTACGTTGAGCTCTGTTATTGGTGACAGTACAAGGCAGCTATATTTTATGTAAATGGTTCATCACGAAAACGAGCATAGCCATCATCTATCTGGAAATATAGTAAATGTTATTATCTTCCATCTGATTCTAAATACAATTTCAAACTTACCTATATAGTCAAAGTAAATCATAAATTTATGTTTAACCTTCGACAGACGAACAGATAAAAGCATGAAAAAAGTACTTTTTTTTGTGTCTCTGTAAATTAACTCGAAACTATTTCTATTTTATTTTAATAATTTTTTGTAAAAAAAAAAAGAAAAATAGAATTACAAATAAAATTGATAGCAACTAAATGAAATTTACTGATGGGAATTTGTGCATATCACTGCTGAAGCTTTTATTAATTAAAACAAAAAATTCGTTATTAATTTTTTTATGCAAAATTTTGTTCACTGTTTTAAATGTTTTTTAAAATTTAATTTAGTTATGGATTCTCTTTAGATTCGGATGATTAAATATTTTTGATTCATGTTAAAAAATTGATATTACACATTAGAAAATGTGTGCCATAAATAGTTACATTTACCTATAAATATAAAACTAATAAAAAAAATTTTCATTTATGAAATATTTAAAACGTTTATCAAAAGGAATTTAGTTGAAAAAAAAATATTTTGAAATTTTTTACAGACTTTTTTAAATGGAAAAAAATATTTTTGAAAATTTAATTAATAAAATGGTTTTTATACTTTTAAAAATATAAATTAATTGATATAAAAAGGATGAAAATAATTGATTTAAATATACTTGTACCTTTAAAAAATTAAAATTGTTCGTTTACACATTTAAGTTTGATATTTTTTCAAAAATAATATAATTAAAATGTTGAATAATTAATAGAATAAATCGAATATCGAATCATATATTCACAATTTAATGATGAAAAATTATGTAAGTATAGCATTGAAAATTAATTTACTATAATACTGAAATGTTAATCATATGAAATGTTAAGCATTGGTACTTTTGCACTGATAATAATTATCATATGATCAGTGTAAAACTTTCTAAAATTATGTCACTGATCAGTCTATAGTAGGACTGGTAATTCTAAAAGTTTTGAAGCGCTATACTATCGTTAGATCAAAATCTAAATTTCTAGTACAAAACTATAGTAAATTTTGTCACCTATACCAATCGAAAGTGATACAAGGATTAGACTCTATGTACTACACATTTCTGAAATACTATATATAATTATTAATATTTCCTTAAAATTTAAATACTATTTTTCATCTAAAAATTAATCTTTTGAATAAATTATAACTATATATATTGATTCTTTCATTATATATAAAACAAAATTTTCCTATATAATAAATCTACTTTGTGTCTATATAAATTTATAGAAATTGATATTCTCTTATAACAATTTATTATTTAATTTTATCTTCCATTCAATTATGATTAAAATATAAGATTAAAAAGTTAAGAAAATTATATAATATAGCATATATAACAAAAAATTTTTTGTAAAATCCTTTTTAAAATGAAAATATAATATTATTATACTAATAGATTTAATTTTCTTCACCATTAAACTTTTAGTTATACATATATATATATGAATATTTTGAAGAAATTTCTTTCCATATTATATATTTTAATCTCTTTTACAAATAATATCAAAAGATAAATATTTATTTTATATACGAAAGATGAAAATTGAAAATATATTAAAAGATTTTGTCATCAAATCGATTTTATCTAAAAAATGGTAAATTATTTTTTTTATAGATTTTCTAAAATTTATTACATAAAAATTATATTCAGTAGAAATATTTAAATAGAATTTTTAGAATTTCTTTGAGGAGAAATTTTTAAGTTTGAATTTAGTTTTATTAATTATTTTTGATAGTATAATGTAGAAAAATGTAACAAATTTGTAATTATATATTGCTATAATATTACTAAACTATCCAGCTATGAGCAATTTTAATAATTAATTTTCAGGTACTTTACATGTCCACTTATGTCATTAAAGCAAATATTTAATAGTATTAGAAGGATTAAATTTCAATTTGAATAAAATTCTATCCAAAATAATTAAAATTCAATATTTTGATATAAAAATTTACTGGGACTACAAAATTTCTGTAAATTATATTCAAATTTTTCCATTAGTATATCTAAATTATAAATATAGACTCTTACTACACTAAAATATGGCAAAATTTAATTGTAATATTAAAGTAAAATATAAATAAAATTGTCTATAATTATTTACTTTTTCTCTATATACGAAAAATTATTATAATTATCATCTTTCATTTTCGTTGAAATTTTATGCTTTTTTTTATTATTTACATAATATAAATCCCTATTTACACGAAAGATAGTCAGGATATATACGCTTTAGCGTGAATATATTATACAAGAGTATAAAACAAGGAATTTTATAAGTAAATTGATCAAGACATATGGTTTTTTGTGTTGGTTTTGATGATGGAATGAGAGAGAGAAGAAACTCATGATGGTATAAAAAATTTTAACCCTCCTATATCATACATTCAAATTATGTACTATAAGAATTCTTCCATTTTTTATATATGTCCTAGCGGCACAAAAAAAAAAGGATAATAATATACCAAGTAATAAAATGCTTCTGAATGTATGGAAAATAATATTTATAAGACGCGAAAGTATATTATTTTGTTGTGTAGTAGATAGAAGCTTTAGAGTAAATTTAGTTAAGGACAAAATAAAAAGCCTTTAAAAGTATATAATAATCATTAAAAGGGGAGGATTTGTATAACGTATCGCAATTTGTAGCTGAAGTAAATAATAATCTTCTATTTATATATAAAAATTTGCCTCAAGGATTTTATATATACGAAACAAGAAAATTATGCGGATATTTTCCAAAGACATGTAAAATTTTTCAGTTGTAAATTAAATTAAATTAAAAAAAAAAAATATGGAAAATATTATTTAAAAATAAATTAAATTATAGACATTTTTTTTTTTTGGTTAAAATGCGATTTTTGTTAATTTCGTTTATTGTTAGGCGAATTTGATTATCTCCTAAAACATGAATTTTGAGTTGAAAAAATATGAATTTGATTTCTAAAAAAAAACTAATTTGAACCAAAAAAAGGACTAATTTACTTTTAAAATTCATTTATGATTAATTTTTTGATCTAATTTTGGTCTGATTGGTATATAAAACAAAGGAAATACATGAACTAATATAATTATGTGTATCAAAAAAACTAATAATGCAGTAAATTCAAAATGAATTCCAAATAATATTATGATTTAAAAAAATTCCAAATAATTATAGTATATATTTGTAATGTCCATAAATTTCATATAATTATTATTACATCAAGGATTGAAATATTATTTCCTCAAAATAAATTTATTAAATAAATATTATTATTTCCAAAATGTAGACAAATTCATATAATTTTTTTCGTAATCAAATCGCGTAAATTTTTTTTTTGAAATTTATATTGCAGAGACGATTTCCAATAAATTTTATAATAATAACCAATAAATAATAATTTTTGGCAAATAAATTTCTACTGCATTAAATTTTATTATTAAACTAAATAATTTTTTTGTAGTTTTATATAGGAAACAATTTATAATTTATCTGTCGTTATGCACAATTTGTATAAATCTATAGTAAATTTTAATGTAAATAATTTCAATGATGTTGATATATTTTTCTTTTGATTGATTATGATAAATTTATTTGTAATTTTGAAATAGTATCCATTTTGTTAGATATATCATAATTTTGTGGCACACATAAAATTTTGTAACTCTTTGTGATGGTTTGCAAATTGTTGTGTATATGTGAATTTTTTTGGTTTAAATATAAATTTGGATTATTTTCCCATAAGTATAGAATTTCCTTAAAATATTTTTTTATTGTAGATTTTTGGAATTATAGAAATTTACAAATTTTTTCAAATTTCATTTGTTATTTATTGATTTGACATTTAGTGAACTCTTCGCGGTGTATTAGTTGTTTTAGTTTTATTGCATATCTTTAGGTGCTCACAAATTTTATAGCAAATTGAAAGTATACACAAGGAAATTGCCAGAAATTTTATAAAGTTTGTAAACACAAAACTTCATAGAACAGTCAATTTTTTATTAAATTTTTTGTATATAAATTTCTGTCAATTTTCTTTTTCTAGTATAATTAACATTTGACAATCTGAATTTCACCACATTCTAAACTTAATTTTTTGTTGCATTTTAAAATTAAGCTTAATATTGAAAGTTAATTTTTATGGAAACCATAGTTTAATTTATTAATTCTACTTTCTAAATTATGTCCTTAACATAATTATTATTAAAAAAAAATCCATTAAAAATTAAAGTAAACTATTAAATAAAATTTAATCTATAATTTTAATTATTTCTATCCAAAAAAATTAAAAAATATTAAAATTAAAGTTTAAAAATCAATAAAAAAAATTTATAAATATAAATCCTGTTTTTTTTTTATTGTATACATTAAATTCATGAAAGATAT
This sequence comes from Empis stercorea, assembly GCA_949752835.1. Lineage (NCBI taxonomy): Eukaryota > Metazoa > Arthropoda > Insecta > Diptera > Empididae > Empis > Empis stercorea. Next base: position 56,932,918 of record OX457088.1, on the reverse strand, counting down.
CCTTTATAAATATTATCCACCGTTTCAATAAAAAAAAAAAATTAAGTAAATTTTATTTTTATAAATTGCCAAAGGCAATTTTTTTTTTGTTATATTTTCGCTAATTTAAAAGTTTTACTAAGCAATTAATCTCAAAAGTTTTTAATTTTCTAGTTTGTATTATTGTGTACGTATTTACGTAATTATATGTATGTATATGTATATATATATACAAAAGAATAATAAAAAGTTAATAAAAAAAAAACCACACACAAAACTCAAGAAAATGAAGAAAAACACACAACAGTTTTATATTACAATACTATAAAGTATAATAGTCTATATAGAATGGAAAAAAGGATTAAATTCTCCTAGACACATTGTATTGAAAATGGGAAAATTTCTATAACAGGATACAAAACAAGAACAAAAAATTTTTTTTATACAATTACTTTCGTATTCGGAGGAAAATTTTATAACATGAAACTACTATGAAAATGGCAAAACAAAAAAAAATTATGGTTTTTATTTTATATTTAAAGGGGTATGCAGATTAAAAGTTTCTAAAAAGGATTTATAGTAATTTTTCCGAGGAAATATTAAGTAAAAGCTTAAAAGTAAATTTTTCTGTTCAATTAGTTTGTGACTATAATTAAATTAGTTTCAAAATTGCCTTTAATATTAATTTCATAAGTCGATTTGCAAATTTTAATCATAAAATCAAATGAATATTAGTCCTAAAAAAATTGGTTAACATATTGCGGTAGTCACATACGCGAATAATTTAACACATTCAGCACTCATGAATTTTTTGAGTTTTGCGTAGAAGCTCATCATCTTGAAACTCATCATCTTGTAAAAATCAACTTTGAATAACATTTCTAAATAAAATGTGACCCATATGTGTGACATGAGTTTCAGGGAAAAACTACAATGTCACATATACGTGAAGTTGAGGCGTGAACCTGTTAAATATTTTCCAAAAAAACTACAAAATAATTCTTCAATAATTTTTTGTGATTAATCAATATGTTTGCTCCATTTTCGATAGTTAAATTAAGTCTACGAATTTGACGAAAATCTGTAAAAATTTTGACAAAAATTTTACAAAAATCAGTAAAAGTGTGATACCCCACTTTACTATATTATAAAATATTTTCCAATATTTATACAATCTTAAATGCACAATTTTTATATATATCATTTACCCTTTTTTGTATTTATATATATAATTATATATTTTTTTGTTAGTTCCTTTTTAATTGAGAAATTTCGCATAGCTGCAAGCAAAAAAATGTGTGAAAAAATACTTTTTTTTTATAATGTTTTCAAACTCTGCAGATACCAGAGAGAAACCATTAAAATTATCAGACAGGAATGAACTTTTCAATAATAATTGTTAAAGAGTTGAAATGGGGGAAAAAAAAAAAAACAAAACTGAAACATAAAATTATTTATATTTTTATTTATAAATATGAAAAAAAAGGATATTCACTCGAATATATTATACACAAAAAACAAAATGAAAATATTGTGAGTATATAAGTGATAATTCATTTTGGCAATTTATCAAAGCTTGGTGCCATTTTATCTTATATGTTAAAATTTTTACTCAAATTTTCATATTATGGTAAAACTTAAATATAGTTGTAATCAAAATTTAATTTAATTTGGAAAATTGTTTTTCATATATTATGGTTTCATGATGTTTGGAAAGAAGTTTTTTTAGAAATTGTTATAAATATTTCCAGTAGTTTCATAGAAATTTGAACTTATTAAAATTTCGGTTAAACTATACTAATTATTAATTTCCTTTAAATATAATTTTCAACAATTTTTTAAACCTTTAAAATTCTGTACAAAAAAAAAGAAGATATATTCTCTGTTGGCTATTCAAACCAGAGAGAAAATATATAAAAACTAACACATTTTTATAGTTATATTATATCCTTTGAAATATCCTTAACACACATGAAAAAATAAGATATGTACTATCCAAAAAAATATATAAATTGTTGTTCTTTATTTTTTATTAAATAGTTTTCGTATACCCTTTCGACTTTTTCTTATTCTGTTCGGTTATCGTTAGGAGTTCAATTGTTTTGTGTACCCCAAAAAAAAAAAACAATTGCAACTCCTCCGCACAATCATATAAATATAGAGACAAAAACCACCTACACACAATCTATATATATTTGAAATTATATCCTTTTCCTTTCGGTACAATGAAACGACATAGAGAAGAAGAAGAAACAAAAAAATGTATGCAGTTAAATAGTATATCTAATATCCTCAAGGATTCAATATTATTATGTATGTATAGAGAAAAAATGCAACCAGTAATAATAATGATCACAAAATGAATTTTCTAATAAGGATTTTTATGTATATGGGAGTATGTAATAAAATATTTGAGACAAGAAAAAATAATAATAATAATATAAAACTTAAGAAATTTCAAGGATAATTTTCTTTGTTTGAGTATTGAAAAAAATAGCACAAAAAAAAAAGGATATATAATTTTTTTTTCTGTTAATAATATATAAAATGGAGGAATAAAAAATGTTAAAAATCAACTTTGAATTTTTTGTGATTTTTCTGCTGATGCGTTATTTTTTATTATTTTGTTTTTCTTTAGATTTTTTTTTTAATATTATTATTTTTTTCAAGGAAAATCTAAAGATGGTATTTTAGGGTTAAATATAGAGCCAAGACTTATTGGAAAATTACAAACTATGTAGGATTTTTCTGTATTTCTGCAAAAAAAACTAAATTATGGACTAAATTATCTCTTTCTTCGTTCACGCACTGTTACCAGCTTTGTCTTCCAAAGATTTAGGCCTAATATCCTTACAAATTTAAATTTACAGAAAGTTCATAGGAAGAAAAATTAAATCATACCAAGCCCTGATGGCAGTTCTATATATCAAATTTACCCCTTGATGCTAACGAGGACGACTCTGGCTTAGGAAGTTTATACATAAATTGAAATTAATATTGGAAAATATAATAGAAAAATGATAAATATATTTTGTTTTTTTGCCATTGTCAAATAAGGATTACATTATTGTCATTCTTTTTGTGGTTAATGAGATATGCCAAAAGACAAATAATATTATTTTCTAAATGGCATATCAAATGATACTCGTACGACGTTCCCATAAGTAAAATTATATATTTTTTTTAATAAATTTTGGATTTATTTAATAATATTTTTTTTTTTTAATATTATTTTCGGAGAATCTTTGAAAATTCATATTACATGTAATATGATTTAGTATAATAAAATGTAATGTGAAATTTTTTCAATTTCATATTTACATAAATTATTTTTTCAAAAATGAAACTTATTAAACTTTTAATGATTATGACATAAGTAAAATTTATGAAAATTTGGTTAAAATATTTAATTAATATAAATAAAACAAATTGAAAATTTGTTTAAAATTTTCATTTAAATATGGAAATAGTCTAATTGTTTGCTGTGCTACAATCATCTAATTTAATTTCTGAGAATTAATTTTCAGTCGTCTTCTTTTGGCTCAACAGCCCAGGATAATTGGCTCTGTCAGTTTAATTTTTCACATAGCTAAAAGGATTATAATATTAAATATAAAATTTAATAATCATTTAAATATTTTACTATTTTTAATGAAAAACTTAACTATATAAAAAATGTACTATAAAAATTGTTTGTGCAATATGATGAAACACTTGAATTGCAATTTAAAAAAAAAAAAAGGATATTATTATGTTTCATAAATGAACAAAAAAAAATAAACAAAACAAAAAACTATCATTTTTAGATTTTGTAAAACAACTGCGCCAACAAACAAACAAACAAAAAATATATCATCATTTTTTGTGGTGCATAGACCATATTCCTTGATGTTATATATCCTATATTAAAAAAGTTTTTCAATTAGTAACAACAAATAATAATAATAATAATTTCACTGTAAATTACCACATTTTATATTTTTTTTTTATGTTTGACTTTCAAAATATATTTTATAATATGAAAAATGTTGTGAAATATATCGTAAATTTATGTGAAAAATGCCAACATTTCTGATAATAAAATACGAGTATATGGTTTTATAAATATCCAATTTTATAATATAAATAATGGTTTATCATTTCCATGTCTCGTTTAGGATTTTTATTGATTCTTTTCTTTACTATAGAATTTAATTCTGGAATAATTTTTTGTCAAAATTTTTGTAGTATCATTTAACATCTTTAATCATAAATAGGATCGATTAAGAAAAATCTGGAAAATAAAATAAATCAATAAATAATTTAATTTAGGAATAATATATTAATTTACCTTTCAGAAAAGTGCAAGTAAAATTTCATTCTAGCTTTGAAATAGCCTCAATTATTGCAAAATTTTGCAAAATTATGTCTACTACCTAATTATTAATATTTAGATTTTCTATAAATCAAAAATACGCTGATGGGATAGTTAAATTATTGGAGCTTATAAATTTTTCAGGGCTATGAGCAGAATTAACATTATGGCTACAAAAATATCAACAAAAATTCATTTAATAAAATTGAAGAAAGAAAATATTATAAATTTTAATTAATCGGTCAGTTAAATTACATTTTGGATGTTACTTTCGTAATATACTATATGCATTACAGTACAAATTTTCATCCTTGACGTATATTTTTTATCTACAAAAATACTTAAAATTAAATTAATTAATTTTAATTTTCATTTTTTTTTTTGTAATTCTAAAATTTTTACCTTTTATCTTTTCATATTTTCCAAAACACTTTATTTATTCAAAAGAAAAACAAAACAAGGAAACGTCTAGACATCCTGGTTTGCACTTTTCAACTCGCTTTTATACTCATAACTGTATACGAAAATTAATGTCTTCAACTTAAATAATTTTAATGTACAATTTTTTTTTTACCTGCAGTATCATTATAAAAAAAACGATTCATTTTTGTTTTTGTTGTTCCGCAAAATGATGTCCTTGTTAAATAAATTTTTTAAGTCCTTGGTCTTTTTTTTTTTACATTTTGTTATTTACTAGAGGATTCACTCCAGAATTCTTTTACATATACAAATTTAATTTGTTGGTTCTTAGATAAAAAGTTTTTCATAAAATACAACAATTTTCCGCATGCACGAAAAAGGATATACACGACTTAAAGTTATACCAGTTAAATATTTTAGGTGATGTAAATATGGAATAAAATAGTTAAAATTTAAATAAGGAAATTGAAATAAAGAGAATTTTTAGATAATATTTTAAATATTTTGTCATTTTTCAAGACCATAATTTTACTATATAATGTCTAAGACTCGCAGGATACCTTAAATTTACCAAAAAATAGAAAGTTTTCCTTAATGACAATTGATTACAGAATTCGTTAAGGTCATATTACCAACGCTCATCTGTCACTCTGCTGAAAATTGAAACATTTTAAATTGAAATTAAATTAATATTTCTACAAAAATTCATTTTATTATACCAAAAATAATCTTATAGTCACTTCACCAGCGAAAATAGGAAAATCTTAAGTGTATACCCATCAAAACCATAAAATTTATGACCACGTTTAAATATATATTTCAAATCATTTCGTCACATTTTTTTAAAGTTAACATAAAAATATAATAGTCCCAAAGATGAAATTATATACTTGTGTTTTTTTTTATATACCAAAGTGTGGGTGGTTAAATTTTCAAAAAAAAAAAAATAACAAAATGAAAAATGTTAATAAAACTCTTGAAATGTTTTGCTGCCAAACAATATAATAATTTACACCGGGAAAATGATTATAAAATAAGCTTTCAACATTATGAATTTTTTTTTTTGAAGTAAAAATTTATATACCAGTGGTGGGTTGTTGGAAGGACTTCAATAAGCAGAGAATTGTTGAATCATTAATATTAAATTTTAAATTGAATTTAGTAGAATAATATCGTTGGTATACGATTTAGAAAGTGAAATAAAGTTAATTCCCATTATTCTAGATCTAAAGTTAAAATATTGTTTTGCTCATAATGATATTTATCTCAGCTTATGTGCAACATGTTGTTTGAAGGTAGCAGGACTTGTAGGAAATTTGTATAATGTTTACAAGACAAAAATATATTTGAATATTCTGAATAAATTAAAATCTCGTTACAGTGTATATAAGAACTACTAATATTTCTATTTAATTGTATGTATCTTCTGATTAAGTTATTGACTAATTATAGAAAGTTTCAGCTACATTTAATTGTCAAGTTTTCCATGGCAGTTTTCCCATTTCCAGAAATTTATATACATTTATAATTTTGCTATGCTATAAGTAAGAATTTGTAGAAAGTTGCAATTTGTCCGACAAACAGACAATATAGTTAGCCAGACAAAAAGAATCAGTTTTTAAACTTCACAGAATTCCTAAAAATATGCAATTAAATTTATTGATTTCTAAGGAATTAATGTAACAAAATAAACAATTGGACTCTCCCCGTCACTGTTTAATATACAAAATTTTTGTTATCCTTATTTTCAGGAACCAAAAAAAAATTTAAATCAATTTAAATAAATTTTCAAAAAAAAAATATATTTTTTTGTTACAATTTTCTATACAACTAAATTTTTCAGCAATTAAATTAATTAAACAATTTTCATTTTGAAGTTATATATTTTTCCGTTTAAAATGACAGAAACAAGAATTGAAAAATACAAAAAAACAAAACGAGTAAATTGAATATAATAAAAGAAACAAAAAATAATATCTCATCAAAATAAATGGACTTTTCCCACAAAACCAAAAAGAGGATAAAAATTAATTTAAAGGTAGATTTATTTAACATTTTTTTTCTTCTTCTTCTGTCTTTTCGACTTCTTTCGATGATTGCTTTGTGCCTTTTTTTTTTTGTTTTGTTTTGTCAGGATTATTATTTGAATATTGCGTGACTCTGACATTTAATGGAAAAAAAAGGCACAACAAGAATTATTTTCTTTATACAAATATAAAATTTAATCATTTTGCCACTTTCATCGTTGAAATTCTATCAAAATTATTATATTTTTATTAATTATTTTTAATGTTGATTTAACAGACAGGCATATAACACATAGTAAAGGTATGTCTGGATGAATTGAATCCTTTTTTTTCTTCTTGGTATACATGAAGTTAATTTTCATCTCTGTTTCTTCTACAAGAATTTTGTTTTGTTTCTATATTTAATCGAAAAAGAAAACACAAAATGAGCAAAAAATTTTTGGAATGGTTTTTCAAAAAGAAAATATTTTTATATGAAATAATAATTGTATTTAAGAGAAATATTGTGTTGATGTTTATTGTCCTTGGGTAGACTGGGTGCTAAAAAAAACAACAACACTGACAAATTGAATATAATTTTTCATCGTGTTTGGTTGTTGTTGTTGCCAGAGTTCGTTAAAGATTTTCGCAAACATAAAAATAATAATTGTAATAATTTAAAAAAATATAAATCGTTGAGAATATTTTTTTTATGTTAATAATGTTTTGTAATTTAAAATATTTTATTTGAAATGTCAGATAGAGAATTTTTTAGGTGTTAATCTATATTTTGTTGGTTGTATAATTAATTTTGGGGTAAGAAATATGATTTAATAACACTTTATTTATGTAGTAGATTTGTAATTAACTACAGTTTTGACATATATCACTCTAATTTCATTTAATTTTAAATGAAACTTTTCTGTTGTCCAATTAAATTAGTTCAATCAAATCAAATTAGTTCAATTTAAACTAATAAAAAGATTAGTTAGATTTTGAAAAATTTAATTATAGACTAATGCCCTAAACACAATTGGAACTACCGACTGCAACTACGTACCAAAACTACCGGCTACGTTACTGATGTAAACACAATACCGACTACCAGCGACAAGATATATATTTTTTTGCTATATATGAAATTCATCTTTCCAAGAAAATGGTTTTTTTTTGGTTTTTTTTGAAATTTTCTTTTTTTTTTAATTTTTCTGACATCTTCCGACTGCAAAATTAGAAATTAACTTAATTCTGTAGTTGTATCTCTTAGTTGTAGCCTAATTGTGTTTAGTCTCATTTAATTTCGTGTTTTCTAATTGCTGTGACAGCTACAAAATCGCTTGTAGTTCCAATTGTATTTAGGACATTAAAGAAAAGTAATATAACAAATTTTCACTATATTGTGCATAAATCTTTGAAAACCTTATAAAATTATTTTCTCATTTCATAGAAATATTGAAATTTTCGTCTATTAATTAACAAATAATTTTCATAAACTTCCGATGATAAATAATTATTTCGATTATAGGGATTTAATCTTAATTACATTTAAATATGATACTTTTACGATTAGTTTTATTAATAACAAAAAAACAAAAATTAACCAAAAACATAAAATTATCAAATTGTGATAAATAACAAAAATTTATGCCTGAAAATATATAAACAACCTTAAGGTAAAAATAATAATAATAATAAATCATTACATTTTTATTTAATATAATGATTATTTTTTGTTAATTACTTAGATCGTTTCTAAGATATTTTCTATAAAAAAAAAATTGATCAAAATTCATTATGGAAAACAACTCACTGTGTGCTTTTTTTTTGCAAAATCATCTTTTTCCCTTTAACCATTCTTTTTTTTTTCTATTATATTTATATCCTTATTACTTATTTTTTTTGTATTTTTGTATTTTTGTTTGTTGTTATTTTTTTTTTAAAGTATAGAAACTTTCAAGGATGTAAGAGGGAATATTTTCGCTATAAGTTATAGAAAAAAACGAGGATGGTATATAAAATTTTCTAATCGGAATTTTCTTCAGATTATACCAAAATTTTTGCAATTGAAATCTTTTGTAGAGATTCTTAACTTAGGTAATTAATATTTGCATAAAACGAAATATTATTCCTTAAATTGAAGGAAATTTGAGACTTTTTCGACTTCTTGTAGCTTAGAAAATGATAAATTTCTGTGAAATTTAGGATATTTTTTGAATGAAAGACGTTTCAATATTCCTGACTTCGCTATAGTCTACAGTTTATAGATTAATTTCCCTAAAAAAATTAATTTAATGAAATGTAATCATATTTTTGGTATCGTTGTTCCTGAGAGCCACTAATAATCAACCTCAAAAATTTATATAGTTTTCTATGAAATTTTAAAAAATATTTCACGAGTGAAAATCGTTTCAAAAAATTTTCGAAAACATTTTTATATAAATCCTTGTAATATTATTTATTATTAATATCTATATATATAAAATATATTTTAATCAATAATAAATGATTTTGATTAACATAAAAATTTTATAGATTACTTTACTTTTTTTTCATATACTTTTTTTTTCATAATCTATAAAGAAAAGTTGATGATTCTATGACTACAGGCCATTTTATTATCTCTTTGAGGGCAATTTGTGTAGAGAGAAGGAAGTTTTGATAAAAAAATAAAAGGAAAAACAAATTTTATCAGGAAAATTTGTATAAAATAATAATAAAAAAAAAACATTATGAATCATAAATTATTGATTTTCATTTTTCAATATTTTTATTCGCGGATTTTTATTATATACCGGAAAGTCATTTACATAAGATTGAGAGGGCAAAAACTGTTGCAAAAAGAACAAATTCCAGATAAACCTTAAAAAGATGAAGAAAGAAAAGGTCTGTTGATTGATTTGAACATTAAAAACTTACGGTCTAGTAGGAACTCAAAATTTTATTTATATAGAAAATGATTGATAAGAAAATTAAAAAAAAAAAAAATTATTGGTATAAAAGTTAAATGAATTTTTAGAAGATGAGAATTTCGTGTGTTTTTTCTTTTTCTAATAAATAAATTTATTAAAAAATTCATTGAAGTATATACCGTATTAATTTTTTTATCTATTATGGATGGTCTATAAAGAAAGGTTAATAAATGAGGTAAATATAATTATTCAACTGAAACAGCCACAAATTTTAATGATTTCATAGATTTATACACAAATAGAAAAATCCTGATTTTATGTTGATAGTTATGCAAAATTGGAAATTGTTAAATTCATTAAATACTTTTTAAATAATTTTCATTTAGTTATTAATTTTTGGATATTATATTGGCTAATCCATAGTTTTAGATATTAAAAGTAAGTCCACTTAAATAATATACTAAATATATAATTAATTTGTATAATTCACTTTTTATCCATTGCACTATTAACATTACATTATTATAAATAGTGGGCATTATTGTTATTATCTATTTAATCCTTTAGTACACGGATAGTAATTGAAGTAAATGCAATTTTGAATGATCAAAATAAACATGAAATATGAAATTTTAGGATAATAGTAACTAAAGAGAAAGTAGTGTACTATACAATATATTGCATAATTCATGTTTTTTGAGTAATCGATTTTAGGTGATGAATTAGTTGTAATGTTTATGGCTTGTCACAGCTTTAAGTAGAGGTAATCAAAAATATAAAATTAGAAGTAATTTAATTTTAGTTATAAAATTTAAGATAATACAGTTTTAAGTTAATGTAAATTGTAAAAAGTTAAGGTCCTTCTGCAAGGAAACTAGTTACTTGTGACATTACATCTTGTTCACTTGCTGTTAAACTAATAATTTCTGCAATTATGTAGCAATGACAAGGCAAATAAGTCCTTAAACGATTTAACGATTTAAATTAGTCTTTTTTTAAATCAAATTACCTTTTTGTCAAGTCAATTTCATCGTTTTACTAAGGACTAATTTTGGAAAAATTTATATAGTTTATAGAAGGAATTGGTTTTGTTGGTTTTATACGAATTAATAATTCTGAATATTTTCCAAATTGAAATACGATTTTACGAAGATTTTCAAAAATATAAATAGAAGTACTTCACCTCCAGACAGACTTATTATAATTCAATATTCTATGATTTATCTGCTTCTGTGTCAAGAGTTTTGTGAAAAAATTATAAAGAAAAAAAATTCAATAAAAATCAATTTGGTGAAATAATTTTGACTATAAAAAGCCGAAAAACGAAAATAAAAAAAACTCTTGTTTAATTACTAACATTCTTCCTTAATAAATTTTCATATTTAAATAAAAAAAAAATTTAGATTTTTTATTTTATTTAATTTTTGTAGCTTCGTAAATCTAATTTATTATTCATATCTCATTTCAAAAAAAAAAAAAATATTTAATTTTATAAACAAATTCAACAAGAAAAAAAATTTTTTTTTTTGAAGCGCGTGATAATTTTTAATTTTACCTGATTATAATGAAAATCCAATTAAGAAAATTTTACAAATTTTTTTTTTCTCATTCAAATCAACACAAAATTACAGACAATTCTTGTTTTTTTTTTTTTGGAGAACTTTAAAATTTGGTTAGTAAAAAGGTATAAGCAAAGGTAGAACAAAAATCTATTGGTAAGAATTTGATAGGATAAACAAAAACAACAACAACAGCGAACAGAAAGCAGGGAAAAAATTGGTTGAAAAGTCAGAGTGAAGATAAAATATGGTTTTTACCAAGAAATGAAAAAAAAAAACAAAAAGTATAGATAAATTTATGATAAAATAAAAGGAATTTATAAGAATTTTAAGCGTCCTGAATATAAATCACTTTTTTTTGGTTGTTGTTTGTGGTTGTACGTTTTATTTGACGGTCTTTCAGATTAAGAATAAAAAAAAAAATTATGAAGAATTATCGACTAGCTTAGGTGATTTTAATTAGAGATTTATAATATTTTTCTTTAGGTATAAGAAAACTTATAAGGATTTCTGTTTTTTCTTAGTAAATTTTTTGTATGTTTATAGAATGAGATGAAATATTGTTAAGATAATTAAAAGGACCTGGTGATGTGAAATAATTGAGGGGAATAAACAAAAAAGATTGTATACAAAATAATTTTAATTAAATAAATAAATTATAGTCAAAATTATTTAAAATTAAAGGAAAATTCCATTTTATATTATAGTAAATTTTTTAACAGAAATATTGATTTGTTTTACATTATTCTTTACCAGACATTTTCTTGCAACAATATTCATTTCCACAATTCTGGGCAAAGAGTTGTGTGGAAATGAAAATTTAAATTCGAATAAAAATATTAGGGAGAAAATTTTAGTGACAAAACAATATTTGGATTATATACTAGAAATGTTGTAAGACAAAATTAGTACTCAGCATACAGAACGACATAAATGATTTATGGAATTTTTTTTAATTATTTTTCAGAACAACGAAATATCCAAAATAATGAATGTAAGTTGGTCGATTGTAATTTCTAAAAAGCACATTTTAATATATTAATTTACTAAAATTAAATTTCATTAATCCAAAATTAAACACTTGTCAAAATGATAGAAATTGTAACTATATTTAAAATAATAATTCGTATAATTTTTTTATGCTATATTAATTATATTAATTCAAACTTTGTACACAATTATAATTAATTAAAATAATTGTAATAACAATTCTTCTATATTAATCTATTTAAATGTCATTTACAATTCACCTTATTTATTAAAATTATTCCCAAATTTATATGTATAGATGTTAAAAGTTTTGTACTTTCCCATTAAATATTTCATTTAAAATAAATATTTCTATATACTATAAGTATAATATCCTTATCATCATGTTTCGATTAAAATCCCATCATGTTTAACAAAACAAGTATAACAAAATTCTATTTACAACAATAAACATTTTTTGAAAGGGAAATAAAAGTTCTCAAATGTATAGTTACAACGAAAAACAAATTAAGTGACATTTTTGAAGTGGATCTTATCTAATATTTAAGTAAATTGTAAACGAATTATTCGTGATAAAAAAAATATTATGGTTAGAGTTTTGTTATTTAAGCAAATTTTGAATTTTGTTGGAAAAATTGTGATTTAATATAATTTGAAAAATATAAATAATCAAAGAAAATTTGTAATCGAATTAAATTTTACTTACTATTTTGGTAAATTTAGTATTCGATCAAATCTAAAAGAAAATTTATACAAAGAGAAATTGATAAATTATTTGAAATATTGAACAGTCTATATGTCTCATACATTTTACCAACACTAAACAGCTCCGTTAACAGTTTCCTGAAGAAAATATCTGAAAGTGATGAAATTCAATTTTATGCCTAAATATTTTTAATTTATTTTAATTTTTACTATACACCAAATTTTGTCTATTATTAATTGATGTATAAGTATTGTAACCCAAAAAAGGACATTTTCTCTTTAAAGGCTCCTTTATTGATGGACCAAGTTTTTATCCTTCGAGAACTGAAAGATACTATTTTGTTCAAAAATTATCTGAAAAAAAAAAAAATATATTATTAAATATTTCACCAAAAAAAAATCAGAATTTGAAGACTTACATAAATTGTAATGAAATATTTTTGATTCATCATAAATTTAATACTATAAATCATATAAATTGTTTATACTATTTTATGATTTTATCTAAAATGTGTTCTTATACTAAGATGACAGATTGTAAAATTTATAATATTTTAATAAAATGCAAACATTTTTTTATATACATTTCTTCAATTTTTGTTATATACTAAAATAAATTTTATCTCATAACATTTTTCGATGATACCATATTTTGCTTTTGTTGATATTTTATCTAAAAATAAAATATGTATATGTATAACACAAAAATCTTTAGAAAAACATAATATATAAACTTAACTTTTCAACCCATAAGTGCATATATATAGAGAGAGGCATTCAATTTTTAAATAATACAAAACATTTTTGTTTACTAAACATAAGAGAAATATATTATATGATATTATTTATATGTGATTTCCCAGTGCACAATGTGGTCTCCCCATTTAAGATTAAAATAAAAGTTTTCTTATACATATATATCATAAAATATAAAATTTGTGTACTATATAAGTATTTCAAAACTTTCACAATATTATAAAATCCAAAATATAACATGTAACGTCAATAGTTTGAAAAAAAAAGGATGTAAATAACAAAAAAACAACGAAATAAACGCAGATGAAAAACTTTTAACTGGAAAATGCATCGAACTGAAATTATTTATGATGATATGATACTCGTACTTATACAGTGGTATATAATTTTTTTAGAAAAACTTTAGAAAATTCACGGAAAAACGAGTCTAAAGTGTAAAGATATTTTAGAAATTTTGATTACAAGTCGTGTTTTTTTACTCCAGTATAAACTTTGTATGATAGTGTAAAGAAATTATATATATATAATTGCACTATGTTGTCTTTAGTGTCAGAAAATTATTACAAGGAAAGTAAATATAATTTTTGAAATAATTTTTTTGTAATTTAATTAATTTACAAATATTAGTCACATAATTTCTATAAATTTTTGTAATATTTACTTGAAAATCTATTTTTTCTTTAAATTAAATTAATTTACTTAATTTTTTTGAATTAATTTATATTATAATGAAAAAACGTTAAAAGCCCCCAGTGTTTATATAGAATTAATTAATTTTTATATTATATATAAAAATTCTTCGAGGCATTTAATAATTAATTAAAAGTAAATATTTTTATTAAAAATATTTATACATTTGACATTTTCACATTGATTCAACAAAATTTAATTAATTTTACTATAAATTTAAATTAAGAATTAAAAAATTCAATAAATTTATATTTCAATTATCATTTTTACTCATTCTATGATTTACATTTTGTTAAGCTTAAGAAATATTTCTTGAAAATGTAATCAATTTAAATGTTACTAATTCATATTCGATTTAATGTCTAATTCAACTCATTTTCCATACTGAATTACCGATCTTGTTCACAAAACAAATTATGACATATACCGACATTTGGTTGACATTTAATAATATAAATTTAGTTTAATTTTTTGGTACAATCATTTACCAAAATTAATTTGTATAAGAAAATTAATTACAATTTTTCAACTGTCAATTATGTCGTCTCGAAATTGTTGTAGTTGTATAGTATATACTCAGACTCATGGTTGAACATTGTCGGTATATCAATGAAAGTAAATACCATCGAAAGATACAACCATTCTTTCCACCTCTTAACTTTAATATAATATAATTTTTTAACTTAAAAACATAATTATTATATGTACATACTTTTAAATATCTGCTATAAAATTTTCTCTGTCTTTTTGTGCGATAAAATAATTCAATTTCAAAAGTATATATAAGTGAAAAATTATTACTTCATGTTTTTTTTTTGCATAAAAGCATAACTGATGCTCTAAAGAGTCTAAAGTAAAGAAAAATCTATACTTGAAATCCTTTTATACAAATTTGCCTTTGGGGCAACTGTCAATTTGTGCAAAAAAAAAAAATGGATAAAGGATTTTCTGTTTACTTTATATTTTGTATATTATTTAGATTTTAATATTGTTTATATATTTTCATTATATTATCCTGATAGTAGTACCATTTGACACCTGCTTTTTTCTATGTCTAATTCAAAACATTGAAAATAATTTTCAAAAGGTTATTTTTTTTTTATCATTTTGATATATTAATAAGGATATAATATTTAAATCCTTATGCTGAATATAATTTCAGACTTGCATGTAAAGTAATTTTGACAAAAAAAACTCTTTAATAGTAATAAAAGGATATAAGAATTATACTTAATTACTCTTATTAATAATCAAAAGGATCAAAAGGTTGGTAGGTATACTGAGTGACATTTTAATTTGATAAGAAATATTTAATATGGTATAGAATTTTGATTGAATAGCAAACTTTACTTCAATCAAAAATTAATTAATATTGACTCAGTTGCATCTGTGGATAAGGAATAGAAATTAAGCTAAATAAAGTTGTCAATAATTCATAGATTTTCTGATATTTTCTTTATTTCACTTTGCGGATTTGATTATCAAGCAACCTCTTCCTTTGCTACCCTTCGGAATTCAGTCTAAATATTGGCAACAAAATTCATGCGTTGCCTCGCGAAAAGTATATCTGATCCATTACACAATTTTCTTCATTTCATTCTCGATTACATTTTATAAATGTAGATACTTATATGTTGAAAATAGTATAAGGCCACCAGATTTTGAGAATTTAGTACAAGCGTGAATTAACATTTTTAATACATTTTACATTAATTGACTATTTTTACAATTAAATATTTTCAAATTATTTTAAAAAATTTAATAAATAAAACTAAATTTAATATAATCTCATATTTTAAAATTGACAATATAAATAATTTTTATTACAAAAATTTCTTAAGGATAAAAGATTCCTTTAAAAACAGAAACTATACTTAAAAAAAAAACCCCAATAAGAGTACAATTTTTGAAGTGTGATATCATCTTCAGAAAAGTATTAGTTTTACTATACAAAAAATAAAATAGAAAAAACTTTTCCTTATTTATACTTAATAATGATTTTATTTTTATTTTATTGTAGATGATTTAGCAGAAAATTTTCTACTGATGAGACTTTAAAAGTTTCAGTTCAGTTTTTTTTTTTTTTTCCATTTTCTGTTGCCATTTTCATTTTTACATCAAAAGTGAAAAAAAAAAAAAAAACATTTTTAGTTTTTCTTCCAAAACAACATTTCAGTAGTAGTAAAAAATGTGATTAATCTTTGTCAGGAATAAATAGTACAACAACAACAAAAAAATACGAAGAAAAAACTATGGAAAATGAAAACTATTGAGAGTAAATAAAGCAGCAAGACAAGGTGTTATCCTTGATGAACAGATTACCTTTGATAGGTAATTCATTTTTATTTCTTTTACAATTTTATCTGTTGTCCTTTTTTTTTGCTCTCTTCTTTTTCTATGTGAAATTAGCAATTATAATGAAATCAAGATTGATTAATTGTATTTATATTGTTTGGAGAGAATAATATTTTTATGGGAAAATTTTCCTTTTTCAAATTACTATTTATTTTTGTATATAGAAGAAATTTTCTAAGGTAAAAATTGAATTGTTTAATAGATAAAAAATTTATAATGTCAACAGAAAATGTTTTTATGCGGTTCAAATGAAAATTGATATGTCTATCAATTATATTATTTTGTAGCTTAAGAAATTAGTAGTAAATATGATTTTGGATTACAAGTCAGCTATATTACAATCTAAAAGTCACTTAAACAGTTTTACTTAATTTGTGGGAAAATAAGGATGAATTAAATTAAATTAACATAAAATTAAAATTGTAAAAATGTCTTATCCTAATTTCAATTGATTTATACATAATTGTTTGTCATTTTGTAAAATTAGTTTATAGTTTGTCTCAATATTTTCAAAAGTTCAGCTTACAAAACTAATAAAATGATAAAAAAAGTCTTCGAATTGTCGCTAAAATATTCGAAATTGATTTAACAGATATTGAAAATTCGTAGATTGACTTCAAAATTGACATTAAAAATATTGTATAAATTTTATATAGGACATTCAGGTCCTTCTACAAAATTTACACAAATTTATAAATCAAGGATGGAAAATTTCAATTATTTCGAATTTTTTATAGAAATTTAAATGAAATAAATTCAGAAATATTTTTCATTTTATTAATTTTTTATATTTGATTTGAAAAATGAAAAAAAAATATTGTTGAGTTTTAGAATGGCTTGGCTATGAAAATTTGCATATTTTTAGGCGAAATCATATTAAAAAAAAATTTGGTTTCTTAAATCAAATTTGATTTACTTTTTAGATTCTTGTATCAACGAGAAGAAATCTTTAGACAATTATGTTGAAAAATTATTTACAGAAACCGTTTTAGGAATAAAAATTGACTATTTCAATTTAATTTAATATTTTAAAATAATTTTACGCATTAACTAAATTTAATTCTATTCATTTTTCTTGCATTTAAATTTTATTAAATTTTTATATAAAGAAAATTCCTCAATCTCCTCTAAAAGCAATTATCCTGTTTTTGTACCACACAGAAGAAAAAAACAAAAATTAAACGGATTTGTTGTATACATAAATATTTATGTTTAAGGTTCAAAAGTAAAATGATAAAAATTTGTCTAAAAAATGTCAGAAACGTTTATGTATATTATAACCACAAAAATTATTATTAGATAAATTTAAAAGATAAATAAATTTTCATTCCATTTTATATATTCCAACTTTTCTTATACATGCGGAAAATTATGTAGAAGAAAAATTTCTTAAATATATAATATTTATATATTTGTATTTACATAACTTAAGGTGAACACATTTTTTTTTTGTTAAACATTTCAAGATCATTATCAATATAAAGAAAATTTTCTGGTGTGTCCTTTTACAAAAGGAAAAAAGAATAAGAAAAATGTTTATCCAGAAAAAAAAACCACATTGAAAATTCTTCATAAACGTGAAAAACGAAAAATTATTCATAAATTTATAATAATTTTTGATTGTCAATTCAAGAGCGCGTTTCAATAATTAACTAAAATTTTCGTTGTTGTATAGTGGATTTTCCAATCTAATTTTTATGATTTTCATTTTTAAACTTATTAATTTTTAAGGAAAACTTGAAAAATTTTAATTTTCAAGTATATATGAATTTTAGGTCTGACATTCTATTAAAATTAAAGATAAGGAAAGTGTTTTGTATAATTTTTTTCTTAATGACAATTCATTTTACATAATATAAATATACACAAAACTTTATGGGTAATAATTTATATGTATTACCATAAATGACTTTGCAAATGTACAAAAAATTATTAAATTAAACAATGATTTTTCTCTGTTTGTTGATTATTAAAATTCATGAAAAATATTAGTAAAGTACACAAAATGTTATTTATATAAAAAAAAAAAAAAAATTAGTACACTGTTTCGATTTCACATAATTGAATTTTAAATTTCCAGAAATTGTCAAAAGGAATTTTTGTCACAATCACAAAATTGTTAATTTTCGAAAAATTGACAGCAAATTGACATAATTTACAGAAAACTAGTAAATTTCCAGATATTGTCAAAAATTTGTTAATAATAAATTAAAGAAGGAAATTTTGTAATTTCTCCCAAATATCTCTAAGAAATTACCTCGACAGTTTATTTAGACATTTTTCAAATTTCCTTAATAACATAACTAATATATCGAAAGGGAAAATTCTACACTATTACTAGACACAAGTAGATTTAGAAGTAATTCTAATTTACTTGTTGAATATCACTTATTATAGTCTGACAAATTACCATCCACTCACACTCACAAGTAACACATACCAAATACAATCTAAGTTTATGATGGTTAAGTAAAATATGGAAAATTAATTCAATTAAATTTAAAATTTTCCAATTTTCAAATCATAAAACGTTTTTAGTATAATACTTTTTTTAACAGTGTATTTTATTTATAATTTGAAACAAAACTTTTAGTCGAAAAGTTTATTTTGTAATCTGCAACAAAAAAAAAATTCTATAAAGCCAAAAAAGTATAATAAATATATTTGGTTATAATCCTAGGATAATAACAATTTAACTTTAATCTGAAATTTATACATGAAAAATTATTGAAATTTTTTTTTTTTTTAATTTTATTTTTCTAGTTTTCCATTATAAATAAATGTACAATAAAATTTATGTTTCCACATATTATTTTTCATATATGTACGTATAACAATATACTATAAACTTTAATTATTTATAAACATATTTATGCAAATTGTATTTATGCATTGTAATTAAAGTGGAGAGAGATTTTGAAATTTATTTTATTTAAATTTTATGGAAGTTCTAAATTAATATCAATTTTAAAATTTCAAAATATATAAGTTTATTTATATTTAGTTAAAATGTAAAGTGTTTAGTTATCGTTTTTAATTAAATGGATTAATTAGTTTTAAATATTTTACTGACACATAAAGATTTAAAGTTCTATTTGAATTTGAAAAAATTGTATAATTATTATCACATTTATTTAACTAAAAATTAGGATATTGAAATTTGTAATTTTGAAATTGATATTTTAATAATATTTTTCGGATGTTACACAAATAATATTATCATATAATTTGTAAGATTTTAATTAAAGTTTTAGTGGTACTTACACTTTTTGGTGTACCTATGTACCTAACCGAAAATCGGTTGACTTTATTGTAGATAAGAATATACTTAAATGCAGAATTTTCTCGTTATCACCATGTCACTATAAATATGATTAGAGTTAAAATTTGCCTATTCCAAATTTTCATTCCCACTCTGATCAACCTGGAAACTTGGAATATAAAAAAAATTTAGATATAAAGAAAATAATTTAATTATCGAAACTTTCCTTATTAGAAAATGTAATTACTCATAATTATGGTTGAAATTGGGACCATAGGGATTCTAAATGTTATCATCATCTCACTCAGTTAACTATTATTGTTTTTACATTTTATCCCATTAGACCGATGCACCTAAATTTTCTTCTTTTGATCTTTAGTATCATTAATAATCATGTACATTATTATTATTTCGATAAATTAAATCGATCGATCGTATCCTTAATACAAAACTTTACCTAATAAAAAATACTTAATAATTTATTAAATAATTTTTAAATTAAATACTGTCAATTACTTATATTTTTACTGTCAAAATAGTAAAATTGTTCAGTTCAATTTAATTGCCTGACATTCATTTAACAGAAAATTTACTGCGATTATTGTCGTCTTTTTCTTTGTGACATATAATTTTAATTTACTGCAGAATGCAGATTTTTTTTTTGTATACAAGGACTGCAACAATGCTGAGTCTTAGACTGTAATTAGTACTATAACATATATTTGCTGCTGATGAGAGTATATTGCCTTACACGTTCGACATAATGTAGACCCAGTGATCGTAATAATACTAAATAAGCATGTAAAAGTTTAACAAGACTGGGGACTATTATACAATAAATTTATGTCTAAAACTTTTAAATTTCAATAATATAATAATTCTTTTTTACAAAAAAAAAAAAAGGGAAAATTTTGATTTATCCTTTAACAGTCAAATAATAATAAATAATCAAAAAATATAATTTTTTCCATACATAATTTATTATACGAAAAACAAACATTTTCAAAATTATGGGGGGGGGGAGATGCAAAAAAAAGAAGTAAAACAATTATTTAAATTTTCTTGTAAAAAAAAAAATTATAAATTATTGTTCCCCATTTTCCAATAAAAAAATCAAAAACAAAAAAAATCGCACCAACATTGAAATAAAAAAGGAAAATTTTTTTTGTAATTCCCATTTGGCAAATCAAACTTTCTTTTCCTTTTTTTTTTTTTTGGTTTTAAGTATTTAAAAACAATTTTATTTTTCTTCTGTATTAATTTTATATTAGTATTAGTTTATATATGGTAAAAGTTTCGTCCTTTTTTTTTTTTTCTACTATGAATTTGAAAACAGTAAAAGAATCTTCTTAAATTTTTATCTGGGCTGAAGAATTATTATAGTTAAAAAAAAAAGTTTATAAAACAAAATTGTATGTTCAATAATTGATTGATTGTTTAACATAAATATATGTATAGGATATTAAGATCCTTGTTATATATTGGTCCTTAGTTGTGTCTTCTCTATATTTCTAAATATTTAATATAAAGTTGTTTTAGTCCTTTTTTTTATTATTGTTGGTATACATAGATATTTTATTTCTTTAAACGATTGTGTGTGGCGTATAGAATTTTTTAGTTTGAGGCGGAAAACCAAGAAAAGTTTTTCCCACAAAATTT